>ML266791.1:2671-68782 GCA_005239495.1 Nicotiana undulata
TCTGCTTCTACCCATTTTGTGAAATAATCAGTAAGTACAAGTAGGAACCGTACCTGGCCTTTAGCTGGGGGAAGAGGTCCTACTATGTCCATTCCCCATTTCATGAAGGGACATGGTGATATAATAGAATGTAACAATTCGGCTGGCTGATGCGTTTTATTAGCAAACCGCTGACATTTATCACATTTTGACAAGAAATTTTCCGCGTCTTTTTCCATTTTGGGCTAGTAATATCCTGCTCTGATTAAGGTTTTACCAAAGATCTTGCACCTGCGTGATTTCCACAGTGGCCCTCATGGACTTCTTTTATCATGAACTCCGTCTGGTTAGGTCCGAGGCACTTAGCTAGGGGTCCTCCAAACATTTTGCGGTACAAGGTGCTGTGAACTAAACAGTATCTCGCTGCTTTGCGGCGGGGCGCTTGAGCTGCCTTTTTGTCTTCAGGTACGATACCGTTCTGCAAAAAGTTAAGAATTTCGTTTCTCCAATCCCAATTTAGATTATTGAAAGATACCTCATTCTTGCTGTGATCGACTGTCGAATGGAAGAGGTGTACAGCGATAATGTTTTCTTTATTGGTTACGTCCGTAACTGCTACGAGGTTGGCTAATGCATCTGCTTCGACATTTTCTTCTCCAGGTATCTGTGTTATTTCCCACATTTTGAACTGTCTCATAAGTTCTCGTGCCTTCTCTAAGTACTGTTGCATTTGAGTTTCTCGAGCGATGTAAGTCCCCTGTATTTGATTTACCACCAGTTGGGAATCGCTGTTGATTTTGATTTGTTCGATTGACAACTCTCGTGCCAATTCTAAACCTGCAATAACAGCCTCGTACTCTGCTTTATTGTTAGTTATTGGATAGCATTTGATTGCTTGCCGTATCTTTTCACCCGTGGGTGATATTAGGACAATACCTAATCCTGCTCCTTTTATCTTAGATGAGCCATCTGTAAATAGGGTCCACTGACCTGGGTTTATACCATTGAAAAGTTGCAATTCTTTTTCTACTTCGGGAGTAATGTTACTACTAAAGTCATCTATAAAGTCGACCAATATTTGTGACTTAATTGCAGTTCTAGGTTGATATGTTATATCATGTTCACTTAATTCTATGGCCCATTTGGCTAATCTTCCTGACAGTTCTTGTTTACGCAAAATATTCCTTAAAGGATATGAAGTTACGACAGTAATTTGATGACATTGAAAATAAGGACGCAATTTTCTTGATGCCATTATTAATGCTAAAGCTAATTTTTCTAGATGTGGATATCTCTGCATCTAATAAAGTTTTGCTTACGTAATAAATTGGAGATTGTTTACCTCTTTCTTCTCTTACCAGTACTGCACTTACGGCAATTTCTGAGAAAACCAAGTAGATGTATAATCTTTCTCCTTCTTTTGGATTTGATATCAATGGTGGTTTTGACAAGTAGACCTTCAAGTCTTTTAAAGCTTGTTGACATTCTTCATTCCATTTGAATTGATTTTGCTTTTTAAGAACTGCAAAGAATTTAAAGCTTTTTTCGGAAGATTTAGAAATAAATCTCCCTAGTGCTGCTATTCTTCCTGTCAATCTTTGGACTTATTTTTTATTTCTCAAGATTTTAGGTATTTCTTCTATAGCTTTTATTTGTGCTGGATTTACCTCTATTCCCCTGTTAGACACAAGGAATCCCAAAAACTTACCAAATTGTACTCCGAAGGCACATTTTTCTGGGTTGAGTTTCATATTGTACCTGCGTAAAATATCAAAAGTGATAGAGAGATGTTGTAGATGATCTACTGCTTGTATTGATTTTACAAGCATATCATCGATGTAAACCTCCATTGTTTTGCCCAAATGTTCTTGGAACATTTTTGTCACTAATCTTTGATAAGTGGCACCTGCATTTTTTAACCCAAAAGGCATAACATTATAACAATAGGTCCCCCGGTTAGTAATGAAGGAAGTCTTTTCTTCATCCAAGGGGTCCATTTTGATTTGGTTATAACCAGAATATGCATTTAAAAAGCTTAACAATTCATGACTCGCAGTTGCATCGATCATTTGATCTATATGTGGCAAGGGAAATGAATCTTTAGGACATGCTTTATTTAAATCAGTATAATCGACACATACCCGCCATTTGCCATTCTTTTTTGGTACTACTACGGTGTTAGCTAGCCAATCAGGATACTTTACCTCTCGTATCGACCCTATATTTAAAAGCTTTTGAATTTCTTCATCGATCACTTGATTCTTGAAAGATCCTTGTTTTCGTTTCTTTTGTTTAACAGGTACGAACGATGGATCTTCGTTTAACTTGTGAGTCATCACTTCTGGTGGGATACCTGTCATATCCGAATGGGACCATGCGAAACAATCCTCATTAGCCTTTAAATAATTGACAAACGTACCTTTTTGTTCTGGAGTTAATCTTTCTAACAATTTTACGCCAATGTAAAGTTTCCTTTCGGGCTTTTGTTCTGAGATGGGAATAGCCTCGAGTTCTTCAGAAATTGTTTTGATATGTTCTTCTTCTTCTGATTCATGAATGAAATCTGGTTTGGAGTCTATGTCCGCATGTTCTAGCTCATTCTTGATGATTACAGGATTTGTTTTGTCATTATCCTCTTTCGTACCTATTAGAATATCTATTTATTTGGTACGTAGCTGATCAGAAGTTTGTTCCATACCTATTGGCTGATGAGCCTCTGTTTGACAATTCGTTGTTTCTTCCGCGTCTCTTTTATTGTTAAGAGTTATTGAATTAATATTCCTCGAGGTTTGCTGATCACCCCTGATCTGCCTTATTCCCCATTTGGAAGGGAATTTTATTACTTGATGTAAAGTAGATGGGACTGCTTTCATATCATGAATCCATGGTCTTCCCAGGATGACGTTGTAAGCCATTTCTGTGTTAATGACTTGGAATTTTGCATTTTTGATGACTCCCTCAGCGTAAGTGTTGAGTTCAATCTCACCTTTAGTTATCACTGTTGAATTGTCGAACCCAGATATGGCTCGAACCTTTGGAATCATTGTGTTTTCTACTAGCATTTCTTCCATGACTTTTATCAAAATAATATTGACTGAACTGCCTGGATCAATCAACACCCTTTTAGCGTTAATGTCATGAATGAGTAAGGATATTACTAGCACGTCATTGTGTGGAAGTATTAATCCACCAAAGCCTGCGTCGTCAAAAGATATTAGTTCTTCCCTCATTTCTTCTCGAACCCGCTTTTCGTGAGTGTTCGTGACTTTTGAGGTTAGCTGGCAGATTATCCCGTTTACTTCTTCTCCTCCATGTATGACATTAACAGTCTATTTTGGGGAGGGTGGTTTCGGTGGCTCCTGCCTGTTCGTCATATATGTCTGTTTACCTTTATCACTAAACAAGTCTGTTAAATAACCCTGTTTTAATGGATGTTCTACTTCACCTTGTAAATATTTACAGTCTGCCGTTCTATGACCGTGATCATTATGGAATTCACACCATTGATCGAGGTTCCTCCTGTTAGGATTAGAACTCATTTCTTTCGGCCATTTAACTTTGTCTCCCATACTTCTTAGTATTGAGACGAGCTCAGTGCTGCTTACATTAAAGTTATGGTGTCCAATTCGGGTAATATCCCGGAATTGTTCATCTCGATCTCTCCTGGATCTAGATGAGGATGAGTTTGTATCTCTTCCTGAAGGTTTTGTATTTTCAAACCTGGGACGTAGGTCACGTCTCGAGGGTCCTAAGTAAGGATCATACATGTTTTTACCTGACCTTTTCTCTGATTCTAGGCACCTTGTTCTGTGATATTCTTCATCTTTTGATCGTGTGATTATATCCTCTTCAATTCTTAATTTAGTACTATACCTGTTGTATACGTCATTCCAGGTCGTGGCTGGGAATTCTCTTAGACTCTCTTTGAGTCGTCTCGTGACTTATGAACTTTTCTCGTTCAAGTTGCTTGTGAATGCCATGGCCGCCCAGTTGTCAGGCACCCTTGGTAGTTGCATTCTTTCCCTTTGAAACCTGTCTACAAACTCACGGAGCAATTCCTTTTCTCCTTGCTTTATCTTGAATATATCTTCCATTCGTTTTTCAACTTTTTGTGCACCAGAATGTGTTTTTATAAACGAATCTCCAAGTTTAGCAAAAGAATTTATAGAGTTTTCAGGGAGAAGAGAATACCAGGTTAAGGCTCCTTTTGTGAGTGTTTCTCCAAATATTTTGACAAGGACTGATTCAATTTCCTCTGTTGTCAAATCATTGCCTTTTATTCCAGTGGTGAAAGTAGTAACGTGGTCACGTGGGTCGTTTGTTCCGTCGTATTTGGGGATATCAGGCATTCTAAACTTCTTAGGTATAAGTAATGGGGCTGCACTTGGCTTCCAAGGTTGTTGAGAGTACCTATCAACGTCAATTCCTTTGATAATAGGTGGAACACCAGGGATTTGCTCGATGCGATCATTTTGTTCTTTAATCTGCTTATGCATGGTTAATAATAAATTTTGTAATTCTGAATTACTAGTCGTACCTGGTCGTGTTTCAGGAAGTGTATTGAGAGTTTCATTCCTTGTTGAATTTTTTAACCCTGCTTGCAAATCTTCTACTAGAATTGTATTATTCAGAGGCAATGTTGGTGGTACTAGAGGTACTTGTGGTAATCCTCTTGCAAATTCTCGCAAAGACTGTCCCACGTATTCAACAATCATTTGCCTTATTTGATCTGATTCCACCGGTTGTTCATTATTGATACAATTGTTAGCTCTTTCAGGAGATGGTTCCCTCGAAGCTCATGGAGTTCCTCGAGGAGGAGTTGAAACTGGGGTTTAACTTCTTTGCTGGTTGTTATCGTCAATGTTGCTGACGTTGTTGTTGTTGAGATTCGACATGATTTTAAGGATATCAAATGGTAGCGAAATGATGATTATCAGATTCCCGGTAAAGGAACCAATTTGTTTAACCAAAAACATAAGATCTTTTGACTAAAGCTTAATTTAGGATAAACTCGGGTTACTGATAATCGAATTAGTAAAATAAAGAATAAAGTAGCAATAATTTCGAAAGCAATATAAAGAATAAAATAACTTAGTATCCCAGAAAATCAGATGATCCTGTTTGTTACATTTTTATCCCTTTTATAGGGATGTTCTCCTAGTACAACATTTGTATTTATGTCATGATAGCCTATTTAATGCTTAATTATTACATTTATGAGGCGTTACAATGATGAATAGTAATTTTTATTTTAGGAGTTAAATAATGTACAAGACATTGATTGCTGATCTTCGAATCGGCCCATTATTGCGTCCGGATTCGTTGTGACTGTGTCTCTTTTTCTTTGATGATCTTTCCGTGGCTAATTCCTTGTATTGACCGTACCTTTTTATCCCGTGTCCAAGTGTGATGTTTTATTTAGTCCACCTGGTTGGCTGAGTCATCCAAAATTTGTACACGTATCAGGCTATATTTTTTACCAACACAGCGCTAGAGCTCAAAACGACCGGTCGGGTCGTTACATTCTCTCCCACTTAAACATATGTTCGTCCTCGAACGTGCCAAGAATTGATCTGGAGTTATTTGAAATCACTGTTTGACACCCCGTGCACATGCCCGTTCCACCACAACCCAGTTGAGCACGTTAGCTTGATCAAATCTGAGGATATCCTCTTTTATCCATTCAATAAGCTCAGAACCCAGTTCCAACACCTGAAATTCCCTGCCAGGCCTATTTCCAATATATAAACACCGTATCAACTACCACATGAGGTACCAGAACACAACTGCGTGCCTTTGCTGCATTAGCACCATGCACCGCATAATTCACCATCTGACCACAATGACATTCCCTGAACCTTAATAACCAAAATTTTATGAATCTGATTCTCCCAATGCATCTTCTGATATATATATATATACACACACACACACATATCCTGCTATAATGCTGACGACACCACCATAGTAGTGGAGATATGTAGAAAGTTCTAACCAATTGTAGAGCTAACCAGCCATTGAATCTCTCCTTTTTGACTAAAATCATCACCTCATTACTAACAAAATACTGGTATTTTTTCTTTACCATACTTCACAAAAATCTTATCGCACTAATCCCTGATCCAATAGCCCTGTCTCACCCAGTAGGAGTTGCTCTGACAACCAATCACCCCAGACATGACCCACAGCCTCACATAATGTCAAAATGCGCCAATAGGCCTCAACTCGAACATGATATATAAACTAATGACTCAGGAGGGAACCACTCGACTCACGCAATTAATATTAACTTTACTTAGAAAAATAGGAAGCAAAACGCAAGAAAATAAATATAGGAACCTTACTCAACGACACAGTGTTGCGGTGTACTACCCGATCCCATAATAAAGCTCACATATGGGGATACACACCGAGCTGAATTGCTCACCATTACAAAATACTGAATATCGGTCAGGTAACGACCCAGTCGGTCGTTATGTAGAATCTGCATTATAATTACTGTTATTGATTCGTCATAGGTTGGTTATACTATTATTGATGTGTTAGAGTTGGTAGGCTTGAAATCGAAATGGTTGTAGTGAGAGTTTAGCCACTTAGTCCTTAAAAATAGCCTTAAAGTTGGAAAAGTCAACTGAGGGTTGACTTACTGGTACACGACCTCGGAATGCAGATTTTATGGCTCAGATAACTTCATTAGGTGATTTGGGACTTAGGAGTGTGCTCAGAATAATTTTGTGATGTCCGGTGTAGAATTAGGCTTGAATTGGCGAAAGTTAGTTTTTGGTGATTTCCGGTCGGCAGTGGAAAATAGGCTATCGGGGTCGGAATGGAATTCCGGAAATTGGAACAGGTTCGTAATGGCATTTTGGATATGTCTGTAAACGTTCAGGTCAATCGGAGTTATTTTGGATAGTTTCGGCATCGTTGGTGGATTTTAGAAATTTCAAAGTTCTTAGGCTTGAATCCGATGTGATTTTGGTGTTTTGAGGTTATATTTAGCATTTTGAGACTGCAACTAAGTTTGAATGATCATTTATGATGTGTTGGTAAATTTGGTTGGGATCCCGAGGGGCTCGAGATTGATTTCAGGTGATTAACGAAAGTTTTGAAGTTGGTAGAATGTAGCTTCAGCTGCTGGTGCTGGTGTAACCGCACCTGCGGAAGTTTGACCGCAGGTGCGGGCCCGAATGAACGAGAAAATCTCCACATATGCGGATTTTTGGAGGCTCATTAGAGGATCGCAGGTGCGGGAGGAGGATCGCATCTGCGAAGTCGCAAGTGCGGGAAAGGGGGCGCAGGTGCAGAAATTAGCCCGTTTAATGAAAGTCGCAGGTGCGGTTGAATTGACCGCAAGTGCGAAGCCGTAAGTGCGAGAAAAGTATAAAAAGGAGACTTCGCGATTTTTAACCCTCTTTTCACCATTGTTGTACGGGTTCCGAGGTGTTTGAGGGATTTTCAAGAGGAAAATCATTGTTCTTCATTGAGGTAAGGATTATGGACCCTAATACTCTATTATATGTGATTAAGGAACAAATACCAGTGTTTAATTCATTAAAATCAGTAGAAAAAGGTGGAGTTACGACTTGAGATTATGAGACCTTTAGGGGTCGATTTGAGGGGTCAAACAAACTCTGATTTTAGCATTCTTGATATGTATGGACTCGTGAAAGGATGAAGAACATTGGTGTATCTTCGGGGCAGGGTCCTTGCAGTTCTCATTAGGGAAATTCATCTTTTAGTGCCCTTCCATCTCAGAGCTCCGCCCGAGCATCATCTTATCAGGGTTCTTCTATGCATGGTTCGCCTGGTGGTTATCATGGTGGCAGGGGTTCTCGTTAGTTTTCATCTCCAGCTCTATATGGTTGTTATTTGTGTGGGGAGTGCGGACATGAGTGGAGGCAGTGTCCCCGTCGCCCTAGTAGTTCATCTCAGCAGAGGGTTTAGCCCTCGACTTCAGCCCCAGTCACTTCACCACCTACTCAGGCAGCTAGGGGTGGTGGCCAGGAAGCTAGAGGTCGCCCTAGAGGGGGAGGTCGAGCAGGTGGAGGACAACCACGTATTTATGCACTTCCGGCTAGGCCTGATGCTATGGCGTCAGATGTGGTGATTACAGGTACTATTTCAGTTTGTCACAGTGATGCTTTGGCTTTATTTGACCCTGGTTCCACGTACTCTTATGTCTCATCCTATTTTGCTCACTTTTTGAATATGCCATGTGAGTCTTTAGTTACGTCTGTTCATGTTTCGACTCCGGTGGGCGATACTTTTGTTGTGGACCATGTGTATCGGTTGTGTCTTATATCCATTGGGGGTCTGGAGACCCGAGTGGACTTGATGTTACTCAATATGGTTGATTTTGATGTGATTCTGGGCATGGATTGGTTATCCCCATGTCATGCGATTCTTGATTGTCACGCTAAGACCGTGACCCTAACTATGCCCGGAGTTCCGAAAGTTGAGTGGAGATGGTCTATAGAGCATGTACCTAGCAGAGTGATTTCTTATTTAAAGGCTCAACGTATGGTTGAGAAAGGGTGTGAATCTTATTTTGCTTTTGTAAGAGATGTTAGTAGTGAGACTCCTTCTGTTGATTATGTTCCTGTAGTCCGTGAATTTCCGAATGTATTCCCTGCAGACCTGCCAGGCATGCCACCTGACAGGGATATTTATTTTGGTATTGACCTTGTGCCAGACACCCAACCTATCTCTATTCCACCTTACCGCATGGCACCAACGGAGTTGAAAGAATTGAAAGAGCAGCTTCAGGAACTCTTAGATAAGGGGTTCATTCGGCCTAGTGTGTCACCTTGGGGTGCACCGGTGTTGTTTGTGAAAACGAAAGATGGCTCCATGCGTATGTGTATTGATTATAGGCAGCTGAATAAGGTTACGATGAAGAACCGGGTACCTTTGCCTCGTATTGATGACTTATTTGATCAGCTTCAGGGAGCTAGAGTGTTCTCCAAGATTGATTTGAGATCCGGATATCATCAGTTGAAGATTCGGGATTCCAACATTTCGAAGTCCGCATTCAGGACCAAATATGGTCATTATGAGTTTCTGGTTATGTTGTTTGGGCTGACCAATGCCCCAGCCGTGTTCATGCAATTGATGAACAATGTGTTCCAGCCTTACCTTGATTCGTTCGTCATTGTGTTCATTGATGACATCCTGGTTTATTCTCGTAGCCAGGAAGAGCATGCTCAGCACTTGAGGATTGTGTTACAGAGATTGAGGGAGGAGAAGATTTATGCAAAATTCTCCAAGTGTGAGTTTTGGCTTGGCTCAGTAGATTTCTTGGGACACGTGGTGTCTAGTGAGGGTATTCAGGTTGATCCGAAGAAGATTGAGGCGGTGCAGAGTTGGCCCAGACCGTCATCAGCTACAGAGATTAGGAGTTTTCTTGGTTTGGTGAGATATTACCGTCACTTTGTGGAAGGATTCTCTTCTATTGCTTTACCATTGGCCAGATTGACCCAGAAGGGTGCTCCATTCAGATGGTCCGATGAGTGTGAGGAGAGGTTTCAGAAGCTCAAGTCAGCATTGAACAAAGCTCCGGTACTAGTTTTGCCTACTGATTCAGGTTCTTATACAATCTATTGTGATGCTTCTAGAGTTGGTTTGGGAGCGGTATTGATGAAGTATAGTAGGGTGATTGCCTACGCATCGAGACAGTTGAAGGTGCACAAGAAGAACTATCCAGTGCACGATCTTGAGTTAGCCGCCATTGTTCATGCCTTAAAGATTTGGCGGCATTATTTGTATGGGGTACAATGTGAGATTTTGACTAATCATCGTAGCTTGCAGTATCTGCTGAGGCAGAAGGATTTGAATTTGCGGTAGAGGAGATGGTTATAGCTTCTCAAGGATTATGACCTCACTATTTTGTATCATCCGGGGAAGGCCAATGTAGTAGCCGACGCCTTGAGTGGAAGAGCCGATAGTTTGGGGAGTCTAGCTTACCTTTCAGCAGAGAAGCGACCTTTAGCACTTGATGTTCAGACTTTAGCGGGTCAGTTGGTGAGATTGGATTTGTCAGACCCTCCGCGGGTATTATCTAGCATGGCTTCCCGGTCTTCTCTTTATGATCAGATTAGAGTTCGCCAGTATGATGATTGACACTTACTAGTTCTTCAGGATAGGGTCCGTCGAGTTGATGCCAAGGATGTGACTATCGGTGATGACTGTGTCATGAGGATGCAGGGACATATTTGTGTTCCCAATGTGGAAGGTCTTCGAGAGTTGATATTAGCAGAGGCCCACAACTCGCGGTATTCCATCCATCCGGGTGCCGCGAAGATGTATCAGGATTTGAGACAACAGTATTGGCTAAGGCGAATGAAGAGAGATATTGTGGAGTATGTAACATGATGTCTCAACTGCCAGCAGGTTAAGTATGAGCACCAGAGACTACTTCAGATATTAGATATTCCAGAGTGGAAGTGGGAGCGCATTACTATGGACTTTGTAGTTGGGCTTCCAGGGACTTCGAAGGGTTTTGATGCTATTTGGGTCATTGTGGATAGATTGACCAAGTCCGCGCACTTCATTCCTGTCAGCACTACTTATACTTCGGAGCGGTTAGCTGGTATTTACATTAAGGAGATTGTGTGGTTGCATGGAATTACGGTTTCTATCATCTCTAACAGAGATACGCAGTTCACATCTCAGTTTTGGAAGGCCGTACAAAGAGGTATGGGTACTCAGGTAGAGTTGAGCACTGCATTGCATCCTCAGACCGACGGGCAGTCGAAACGGACTATTCAGATTTTGGAGGATATGTTACGGGCTTGTGTGATTGATTTTAGTGGTTCATGGGATTAATTTCTTCCAGTAGCAGAGTTTGCATATAATAACAGCTACCAGTCCAACATTCAGATGGCACCGTATGAGGCTTTATATGGTAGGAGGTGTTGATCTCCGGTTGGTTGGTTCGATCCTGGTGAGGCTAAGTTGTTGGGCACAGATTTGATTCAGGATGTGTTGGAGAAGGTGAAGTTGATTCAGGAGCGACTTCGCACCGCACAGTCTAGGCAGAAGAGTTATGCGGACCGGAAGGTCTGGGATGTGTCTTTTATGGAAGGTGATAAGGTACTGCTGAAGGTATCACCCATGAAAGGTGCTATGAGGTTCGGAAAGAGAGGAAAGCTGAGTCCACAGTTTATTGGTCCTTTAGAGGTACTTCAGAAGGCAGGAGAGGTGGCTTATAGACTTTCCTTCCCACCCAGCTCGTCGAGTGTTCATCCGGTATTTCATGTGTCGATGCTCCGGAAGTATGTTGGTGACCCATCTCATGTGTTAGACTTCAGCACAGTTCAGCTTGAGGGTGATATGTCATATGAGGTAGAGCCAGTAGCAATTTTGGATCGTCAGGTCAGAAAGTTGAGGTCCAAGGATATAGCTTCAGTGAAGGTACAATGGAGAGGTCAGCCAGTGGAGGAGGCTACTTGGGAGACCGAGCGGGAGATGCAGAGAAAATATCCTCACTTGTTTGAGACTCCAAGTATGTTTCTAGACCCGTTCTAGGACGAACGTTTGTTTAAGAGGGGGAGAATGTAACGACCCGGTCGGTCGTTATGTAGAATCTGCATTATAATTACTGTTATTGACTCGTCATAGGTTGGTTATACTGTTATTGATGTGTTAGAGTTGGTAGGCTTGAAATCGAAATGGTTGTTGACATGACCCGAAATCCCACCCTCAGGCCGTGATGGCATCTAACGTTGTACCCTCTAGACAAGACAACGTTTTGGGGTAAATTTACTATTTTCTTATTTATAACATCTAAAAGGAAAACAATAAGCATGAACAATTAAATAAGAATGCGGAAGCTATGAGTTTATCAAATTAATGTAATAAATATTATGAAATTTCCGTACATTAACCCCTAGAACTGGTGTCACAAATCTCACAGACAATCTAAGATTCCTACAACAAGAGTCTGAAATGAACATGTACAACTGTCTGGAAATACAAATAAGACGGAAAGGAAAAGATAGATGGTGACGCCAAGGCCCACGAACGTCTGCGGGACTACATCGGTGTCGCCTGTGTGGACTGGGACACTCCCTCTATCAGTGTCCATTGGGTCCGGCTCCGTAATCTGCACAACATAAAGAAGTGCAGGTGTAGCATCAGTACAACCGACCCCATGTACTTAGTAAGTGCCGAGCCTAACCTCGGCGAAGTAGTGACGAGTCTAGACACGACAACAACAAATTACATGTACAGTTCTACAATATATAACAGGGAAATAACAGGAAATAAACAATTAAGTACGGCAAGATAGGGGGGAAAATAATGAGGAAAACAAGAGAGAACAGTAATGAATCACTGAGCAAGGCAACAATATAGAAGAGTAAAGTCAACAAGAAGTAACAACACAAACAAATATGTACACGGCATCACCCTTCGTGCTTTTACTCTCATCCTTACCAAAACAAGTACACGACATCACCCTTCATGATTTTACTCTCTTCCTCACAATGCAATAAATAAATAAAAGGGCACGACATGTTCCTTCGTGCTTTGAAATGTAAAATCATGGCACGACATCACCCTTTGTGCTTTTACTCTCTTACTCACAATGCAATGAATGAAATGAATACACGACATCACCCATCGTGCTTTACACTCCTCCTCACCCAAACAATAACAAAATAACAGCTTGGCAAGGAAATCAACAACATGAAACATGATTCATAATAACCCGGCAAGGGAAACAACAACCGAAATACTACCGTCCCGGCAAGGGACTCAGCTATAACCAATCTCATCCAAGTATATAACTTAATGAAAAACAATCCTCAACTGGAAAGAACTTATTACATTTCCTCTATCAAGTATTTCTCAACAACTGAATAACTTCAAAAGGAAATCTACTTCATAACACCATGAATATCGAAGAAAAAAACGTAATACATCGAAACTGACTCACGGGCATGCTTGACAAACAATATATAGGTACTCGTCACCTCACCTACACATTTAACATGATAAAAAACAAGTAGCACATACGACTCAACACCTATTACCTCAAGCTAAAATTAGGTCAAACACTTACCTCGACTCCAAGAATGCAAATCAAGCCTCTATCACCGCTTTTCCTCTCGAATCCGACTCCGAAACAACCGTATCTAGACATAATTGACTGAATAACATCAATAATTACTCATCAATTCAATTTCAAAGCCTAATTATAGATTTCCCAACATTCTTCCAAAAATTCCAAAATTCGACCCCGGGTTCGCTTTGTCGAAACACGAAGTTCGGACAAGCACCCGATCACCCATTCCCCCACGAGCCCGAATATACAATTGTTTTGAAATCCGACCCCGAAACGAGGTCAAATTCCCAAAAATTCGAAAAGCCCTAACTCTACCCAAAACCCCAATTTCTACCCTTTAATTCCATATTTTTAGGCCTAGAATCTAATAATGGTTGATGAAAATGGAAGAAAATGAAGTTAAGATCACTTACCTATGAAGCTATGGTGGAAGAGGTGCTCCAAATTCGCCTAAGAGAGTTGGGGAAGATGAAGTTTTGAGAAAAATGGGTTAAGTGCCGAAACTATTCTATTTTTAGGCTTTTAAAATGACTGGGCAAAAATACTCAGCTCATTCGCGGCAAGAGGCCTGCGTTCGCACAGGCCACCCCACCCTGACTCTCCGCGATCGCATACACACATGTGCGTTCGCACAGTACGTTTCGCTGTCCAGCCCCAGCCCTCCCTCTAGCCCTATGCGTTTGCGCCTAGTTGGGTGCATTCACGTAGAATTTATCCCTTATGCTACGCGTTCGCACCTGGTTGGGTGCGTTCGCACAGTACTACCCAACCCTTCCCCAGATTACCCTGTGCGTTCGCATGAAGTCTTGTTCGTTCGCACAGTACAAACTTCCAAACACCATAAACAATAATAAAACATCAGATTCTTACCCCCTTTTCGCACTCCGACACCTATCTGAAACTCACCCGAGCCCTCAGGGCTCAAAACCAAATATACACACAACCTCATAAACATCCTACGGACTTATTCGAGTAACCAAAACACCAAAATAACTAAACATCGAATTAAACCTCAAAATCTATAGAAATTCTCAAAACTTCATTAACTTTCAAAATTTTCCATTTTTAGTCCGAATCACATCAAACTACGTCTGTTTCTTACCAAATTTCACAGATAACACATAATAAACATATTGAACCTGTTGCGGGCTCCGGAACCATAATACGGGCCCGATAACACAGGTTTCACATAAATTCTCATTTTCAAAAACCTTTATATTTTTCAGAAAATAATTTTCTTTGAAAATTCATTTCTCGGACTTGGGAGCTCGGAACAAGTCCCATATTTTCCTACGGACCCTACGGGACCGTCAAATAACGGGTCCGGGTCCGTTTACAAAAAATGTTGACCAAAGTCAACTTTATTCAATTAATTATCATAAATTCAACATTTTATCAGTTTTCCACATAAAGGCTCCCCAGCTACGCGCCCGACATGTGCACGCACATCGAGGTGAGATAAACGGAGGCTTCCAGGGCCTTGGAACACAGATCTAGTTAAAATTACACGGGATGATCTTTTGGGTCATCACAATCTCCACCTCTAAAACAAACATTTATCCTCGAACGGACATAGAATGGTACCTGGATCGGGGAAAAGATGGGGATATCGGCTCCGCATATCAGACTCGGACTGCCAGGTAGCTGCCTCAAGAAGCCGACCTCTCTACTGAACACGAACCGAAGGATAATTCTTCGATCTCAACTAACGAACCTGCCGAGCAAATATGGCTACCGACTCTTCCTCATAAGGCAAATCCTTGTCTAATTGGACACCACTGAAGTCAAGTACATGAGATGGGTCCGCAATATACCTCTGAAGCATAGATACGTGAAACACAGGGTGCACTGCTGATAAACCAGGTGGCAAGGCACGTCTGTAGGAAACCTCTCCTACCTTATCCAGAATCTCAAATGGACCAATGTATCTAGGGCTCAACTTTCCCTTCTTTCCGAACCTCATCACGCCCTTCATGGGCGATACCCAAAGAAATACCCGGTCACCTATAATAAATGCCAAATCTCGAACTATGTGATCCACATAACTCTTCTACCTGGACTGAGCTATGCGAAGTCTATCCTAAATGATCTTCACCTTGTCCAAGGCATCCTGAACTAACTCAGAACCCAACAATCTAGCCTCTCCCGGCTCAAACCACCTGACTGGCGACTAACACCGCCTACCATATAACGCCTCATACGGAGCCATCTGAATGCTCGACTGATAGCTGTTGTTGTAGGCAAACTCAGCTAAAGCCAAAAACTAATCCCATGATCCTCCAAAGTCAATGACACATGCCCGCAACATATCCTCCAAAATCTGAATGGTGCACTCGGACTGTCCGTCCGTTTGAGGATGAAATGTTGTGCTCAACTCAACCCGTGTGCCCAACTCACGCTGAAACACTCTCCAGAAATGGGAGGTAAACTAGGTACCTCGGTCTGAAATAATGGATACGGGCACACCATGCAATCGAACAATCTCTCTGATATAGATCTTTGCCAACTTCTCCGCTGAATACGAAACTGATACAGTAATGAAGTATGTTGACTTTGTCAGCCTATCCACAATAACCCACACCGCATCAAATATCCTCTGAGTCTGTGGGAGTCCAACTACAAAATCCATAGTGATACGCTCCCACTTCCACTCGGGAGGCTCAATCTGCCGCATCAAACCACCGGGTCTCTGGTGCTCGTACTTAACCTGCTGACAGTTCAAGCACCGATCTATATATGCTACAATATCCTTCTTCATCCTCCGCCACCAATAATGCTGCCGCAAGTCCTGGTACATCTTTTCGGCGCCCGAATGAATGGAATACCGGGAACTATGGGCCTCCTGCAATATCAACTCACGAATACCATCAACATTCGGTACACAAATACGACCCTGCATCCTCAAAACTCCCTCATCATCAACTGTAACCTTCTTGGCACCTCCGTGCCGGACCGTATCTCTAAGAACACATAAATGACGATCATCATACTGCCTGGCCCGAATACAATCATATAATGAAGAACGGGCCACGGTATGGGCCAAAACACTGCCAGTCTCGGAAACCTCCAATCTCATAAATCAGTTGGCCAAAGCCTGAATATCCAAAGCAAGTAGTCACTCTCCGACTGATAAATAGGCAAGACTACCCATGCTGGCTGACTTCCGACTCAAAGCATCGGCCACCACATTGGCCTTCCCCGGATGATATAAGATGGTAATGTCATAATCCTTCAACAGCTCTAACCATCTCTTATGCCTCATATTAAACTCTTTCTGCTTGAACAGATACTGCAAACTCTTATGATCTGTGAACACCTCACAGGACACACCATACAGATAATGCCTCAAGATCTTCAATGCATGAACAATAGCTGCTAACTCCAAATCGTGAACTGGATAGTTATTCTCGTGAACCTTCAACTGACGTGAAGCATAAACTTTAACCTTGTTATCCTACATCAACACTGCACCAAGTCCAACCCGTGAAGCATCACAATACACAGTATAAGGCCCTGAACCTGTGGGCAAAACTAACACCGGTGCCGTGGTCAAAGGCGTCTTGAGCTTCTGAAAGCTCGCCTCACACTCCTCTGACCACTTGAACTGGGCGCCCTTTTGGGTCAACCTGGTCATCGGGGCTGCAATCGATGAAAATCCCTCCACAAACCGACAATAATAAACTGCTAAGCCCAAGAAGCTCCGAATCTCTGTAGCTGAAGTGGGTCTAGGCCAATCTCTGACTGCTTAAATCTTCTTGGGATCCACCTGAATACCCTTTGATGATACCACATGGCCTAGAAATGCAACCGAACTCAACCAGAACTCACACTTGGAAAATTTGGCATACCACTGACTATCCCTCAAAGTCTGGAGGACAACTCGAAGATGCTGCTCATGCACCTCTCGGCTACGAGAGTAAATCAAAATATCATCAATGAAGACTATAACTAACGAATCCAAATAGGGCCGGAAAACTCGGTTCATCAACTCCATGAAAGCAGTGGTCAACCCAAATGACATCACCAAGAACTCATAATGCCCATACCGAGTGCGAAAGGCTGTCTTAGGGACATCAGATGCCCTAATCCTCAGCTGATGGTAACCAGATCTCAAATCTATCTTGGAAAACACTGTAGAACCCTAAAGCTGGTCAATAAATCATCAATCCTCGGCAAAGGGTACTTATTCTTAATAGTAACCTTATTCAACTGCCGGTAGTCAATACACATCCTCATTGAGCCATCTTTCTTCTTAACAAACAACATTGTGGCACCCCAAGGAGAAACACTAGGCCTAATTAAGCCTTTATCAACCAAATCATGCAACTGATCCTTCAACTCCGGCAGGGCCATATGATACGGCGGAGTAGAAATGGGCTGAGTGCCCGGAGCCAACTCAATGCAAAAATCAATATCCCTGTCGGGTGGCATACTCGGCAGGTCAGCAGGGAATACCTCTGGAAACTCACAAACCACGGGAACAGACTCCATAGAAGGAGCCTCAGCACTAGAATCACGAACATAGGCAAAATAGGCCAAACAACCCATCTCGACCATGTGCCGAGCCTTCATATAAGATATAACTCTACCGGAAGAATGACTAGGAGTCCCTCTCTACTCCAAACGAGGTACTCCTGGCAGGACCAAGGTCACTGTCTAGGCATGACAATCCAGAATAACATTATAGGGAGATAGACAATCCATCCCCAAAATAACATCAAAGTCAACCATATCAAGGAGCAAAAGATCTACCTGAGTCTCCAAACTACCAATAACCTAATCATGAATGGTATACTCGATCTACCACAATAGAATCACCCACCGGTGTAGACACATATACAGAAGTACTCAGGAAATCACGGGGCATACTCAGATAAGGGGCAAAATATGAAGACACATAGGAGAATGTAGACCCCGCATCAAATAAACCGAAGCATCTCGGCTGCAAACTATAACCATACCTGTAATGACTACATCAGAGGCATCAGCCTCAAGCCTAGCAGGAATAGCATAGCACCGCGGCAGAGCCCCTCCAACCTGAATATCTCTGGGTCGACCTACTGCGGGCTGACCTCTACCTCTCGTGGCCTGTCCTCCACCTCTATGAGTCTGACCTCCCCCTCTGTCACCTCGTCCTCCACCCCTAGCTGGCTGAGGGGGTGGGGGTACACCTGGTGCGGGAATCATGGCATGGGAACCTTGATACTGAGAACTACTAGAAGCTCGGGGGCAATACCTAGCAATGTACCCTGAAACACCACAAGAATAACAAGACCTCTGCTGCTGAGGCTGCCGACTCTAGAACTAAACCTGTCGACCCGAATAACCACCCTGGAAGCTCTAGAGCAACGGTGCACTGATAGGAGCTGGTGGTGCACTAATAGGAGCTGGTGGTGCAATGTGGGATACCTGAAGTGTCGACTGGTATGGTCTAGGAGGATGACCTCTACTGAAAGAATCTCTGCGTCCAGATGAGGCGCCACTAAATCGACCGAAATGACGAGGTCTCTTGTCAGCCCCCTGAACACTGCCTTGTGACAAAACCATCTCAATCCTCCTAGCCACATTGGCTGCATCCTGAAATGAAATATCAGTACCTGACTCTCTAGCCATCTGTAGTCTAAAGGGCTGAGCCAAACCCTCAATAAACCTCCTCACTCTCTCTCGATCCGTGGGGAGTATCATGATAGCATGCCGGGCCAGAGTAATGTAACCTAGTCTCGTACTGAGTAACAGTCATAGATCCCTGCTGGAGGCGCTCAAACTGCCTCCGATAGTCCTCTCTCTGAGTAACGGGAAGAAACTTCCCCAAGAACAACTCGGAGAACTGAGCCCAAGTCAAAGGTGCACACCCAGCTGGTCTGGTCAAGCAATAGTCTCTCGACCAAGTCTTGGCAGTACCAGAAAGACGAAATGTAGCAAAATCGACCCCATTGGTCTCCACAATGCCCATGTTCCGAAGAACCTCATAACAACTATCCAAGTAATCCTGGGGACCCTCTAATGGTGCACTAGTAAAAGTAGTAGGAAATAGCTTGGTGAATCGATCCAATCTCCATAGAGCATCTACTGACATAGCTGCTCCCTCCACTGCCGGTGCCACAATACCCAGCTGAGCTACTTCGACTATCTGAGGTGCCAGAGTCTGGAACTGAGGAGCTAGCTGCTCTGGTGTGTGGGTAGCAGGAGTTTGGGTCCCTCCCCCAGGCTGAGAGACGACTGGTGCAGTAGGAAGAAGAACGGCTTGATCCACGCTCTCCATAAGCCCCACTAAGCGGACAAGAGTGTCTTGAAGACCCGGGGTGGCAATGAACCCCTCTGGGACCTGAGCTGGTCCAACTGGAACCGTCTGAGCAGGAACCTCACCAGAAAAGTCTACCTGTGGGTCCTCTACTAGGGCTGCTGCTCTGGGATAGGACCTTCCCCTGCCTCGGCCTCTAGCACAGCCTCGGCATCATCCTCGGCCCTTCGTAGGAGCTGCAATAGGAGGATCGGGTTGTTGATCGGTAAATGAGGAAGCACGCGTTCTCCCCATCTGCGAGAGAGTGGAATAGAAACTCAATTAGCATTTAGAACTCAAATCGCACGAGAGAGAAGAAGAAATGTGAAGTTATTCCTAACAAGAGAGAACAGTAATGAATCACTGATCAAGGCAACAATATAGAAGAGTAAAGTCAACAGGAAGTAAGAACACAAAAAAATTGTACATGGCATCACCCTTTGTGCTTTTACTCTCATCCTTACCAAAACAAGTACACGACATCACCCTTTGTGCTTTTATTCTCGTCCTCACAATGCAATAAATAAATAAAAGGGCACGATATGTTCCTTCGTGATTTTAAATGTAAAATCATGGCACGACATCACCCTTCGTGCTTTTACTCTCTTCCTCACAACGCAATGAATGAAATGAATACACGGCATCACCCTTCGTGCTTTTACTCTCTTCCTCACAATGAAATGAATGAAATGAATACACGGCATCAACCTTCATGCTTTACACTCTTCCTCACCCAAACAATAACAAAATAATAGCTTGGCAAGGAAATCAAATGCAGGAAACATGATTCATAATAACCCGGCAAGGGAAACAATAAACGAAATACTACCGTCCCGGCAAGGGACTCAGCTATAACCAATATCATCCAAGTATATAACTTAATGAAAAATAATCGTCAACTGGAAACAACTTATTACATGTCCTCTATCAAGTATTTCTCAACAATTGACTAACTTCAAAAGGAAATCTGCTTCATAACACCATGAATATCGAAGAAAAACACGTAATACATCGAAACCAACTCACGAGCATGCTTGACAAACAATATATAGGTACTCGTCACCTCATCTATACATTTAACATGATAAAAAACAAGTAGCACATATGACTCAACACCTATTCCCTCAAGCTAAAATTAGGCCAAACACTTACCTCGACTCCAAGAATGCAAGTCAAGCCTCTATGACCGCTTTTCCTCTCGAATCCGACTCCGAAACAACCGTATCTAGACATAATTGAATCAATAACATCAATAATTACTCAATAATTCAATTTCAAAGCCTAATTATTGATTTCCCAACATTCTTCCAAAAATTCGACCCCGGGCACGCTTGGTCCACACACGAGGTTCGGACCAAAACCCGATCACCCATTCCCCCACGAGCCCGAATATACAATTTGTTTTGAAATCCGACCCAAAAACGAGGTCAAATTCCCAAAATTTCAAAAAGCCTTAACCTTACCGAAAACCCCAATTTCTACCCTTTAATTCCATGTTTTTAGGCCTAGAATCTAATAATGGTTGATGAAAATGGAAGAAAATGAAGTTAAGATCACTTACCTATGAAGCTATGGTGGAAGAGGTGCTCCACATTCGCCTAAGCGGGTTGGGGAAGATGAGTTTTGAGAAAAATGGGTTAAGTCCCGAAACTATTTTGTTCTTAGGCTTTTAAAATGACTGGGAAAAAATACTCAGTGCGTTTGCGGCAAGAGGCCCGCGTTCGCACATGCCACCCCACCCTGACTCTTCGCGATCGCATACACACATGTGCGTTCGCACAGTGTGTTTCGTTGCCCAGCCCCAGCCCCCCTCTAGCACTATGCGTTCGCGCCTTGTTCGGTGCGTTCGCGTAGAGCTTTTCCCTTATGCTCCGCATTCGCACCTGGTTAGGTGCGTTCGCACAGTACTACCCAACCCCCTCCCCAGATTACCCTGTGCGTTCGCATGAAGTCTTGTGCATTCGCACAGTACAAACTTCCAAACACCAGAAACATCAATAAAACATCAGATTTTTACCCCCTTTTTGCACTCCGACACCTACCCGAAACTCATCCGAGCCCTCGGAGCTCAAAACCATATATACACACAACCCCATAAAACACTAAAATAACATTGTAAACATCGAATTAAACCTCAAAATCTATAGAAATTCTCAAAACTTCTTTAACTTTCAAAATTTTCCATTTTTAGTCTGAATCACGTCAAACTAAGTCTGTTTCTTACCAAATTTCACAGATAACACATAATAAACATATTGAACCTGTTCCAGGCTTCGGAACCATAATACGGGCCCAATAACACAGGTTTCACATAAATTTTCATTTTAAAAAACCTTTATATTTTTCAGAAAACAATTTTCTTTAAAACTTCATTTCTCGGACTTGGGACCTCGGAATTCGATTACGGGCATACGCCCAAGTCCCATATTTTCCTACGGACCCTCCGGGACCGTCAAATCACGGGTCCGGGTCCGTTTACCAAACATGTTGACAAAAGTAAACTTTATTCAATTAATTATCATAAATTCAACATTTTATTAGTTTTCCACATAAAGGCTCCCCGCCTACGCGCCTGGGTTGCGCACGCACATTGAGGTGAGATAAATAGAGACTTTCAGGGCCTCAGAACAAAGATCTAGTTGAAATTTCAAGGGATGACCTTTTGGGTCATCACAGTTATAGTGAGAGTTTAGCCACTTAGTCCTTAAAAATAGCCTTAAAGTTGGAAAAGTCAACTGAGGGTTGAATTATTGGTAAACGACCTCGGAATACAGATTTTATGGCTTGTATAGCTTCGTTAGGTGATTTGGGACTTAGGAGTGTGTTCAGAATAATTTTTTGATGTCCGGTGTAGAATTAGGCTTGAATTGGCGAAAGTTAGTTTTTTGTGATTTCCGGTCGGCAGTGGAAAATAGGCTATCGGGGTTGGAATGTAATTCCGGAAATTGGAACAGGTTCGTAATGGAATTTTGGATATGTCTGTAAAATTTCAGGTCAATCAGAGTTGTTTTGGATAGTTTTGGCATCGTTGGTGGATTTTAGAAATTTCAAAGTTCTTAGGCTTGAATCCAATGTGATTTTGGTGTTTTGAGGTTATATTTAGCGTTTTGAGAGTGCAACTAAGTTTGAATGATCAATATGATGTGTTGGTAAATTTGATTGGGATCCCAAGGGGCTCGGGATTGATTTTGGGTGATTAACGGAATTTTTAAAGTTGGTAGAATGCATCTTTAGCTGCTGGTGCTGGTGTAACCGCACCTACAGATGTTTGACCGCAGGTGCGGGCTCGCAGGAGCGAACAAAGTTTCGAAAATGCGGATTTTAGGAGGCTCAGTAGAGGATCCCAGGTGCGGGAAAGAGGGCGCAGATGCAAAAATTAGTCCAT
This sequence comes from Nicotiana undulata, assembly GCA_005239495.1. Lineage (NCBI taxonomy): Eukaryota > Viridiplantae > Streptophyta > Magnoliopsida > Solanales > Solanaceae > Nicotiana > Nicotiana undulata. Next base: position 25,382 of record ML266791.1, read on the forward strand.
TTAATGAAAGTCGCAGGTGCGGTTGAATTGACCGCATGTGCGAGAAAAGGGCCGCAGGTGCGAAAAACCTAGGCAGAAAAGTATAAAAAGGAGACTTCGCGATTTTTAACCCTCTTTTCACCATTGTTGTACGGGTTCCGAGGTTTTTAAGGGTTGTTGAAGAGGGGAATCATTGTTCTTCATTGAGGTAAGGATTTTGGACCGTAATACTCGATTATATGTGATTAAAGAACAAATACTAGTATTTAATTCATGAAAATTAGTAGAAAAAGGTGGAGTTTGGGTTTGAGATTATGAGACCTTTAGGGGTCGATTTGAGGGGTCAAACGAACTCCGATTATAGCGTTCTTTATATGTACGGACTCATGAAAGGATGAAGAACATTTCGGTATAACATTTGTCGAGTTCCGAGATGCGAGCTCGGGGGTCGGGTTTTGGCTAATTTCGGGTTTTATACTAAAATTGGTACTTTTCAATTGGATTTCATTACTTAAGCATAATTTGATGATAAAAATCTGATCTTGGTAGATTTGAAGCATTCAGAAGTTTATACGAGAGGCAAGCGGGTTGCAGAGTAGCTTTTCAGGCTAGTTTGAGGTAAGTAATGTCTTTAAATCCTATCCTGAGGGTATGAAACCCCGGACTTTGCACCCTTTCACGGGTTATGAATTTCACAAATCGGGAATTTGGAAATATATCCCTTTTTAGGCGACTATTGAGTTGCGAAACCACTTTTTAAGCCTATGCTTAACAATGTTGATATATTTTGATATGATTTGGGTTGTAAGCCATGTTTGGGGCCTAGTGCCGATCTGTTTACCCCTTGGGGGTTGTTTTTACTATTTTCCTCACTTGATATGTTATGACTTTCACTCTGACTTTCATTGATAATTGTTTTGACACTCAGAGTATTTTGTTGTTATTTATCAAAAATGAAACATAGTTTTTGGGTCGAGAACCCGGTATTTGTGTCCCGAGTGGCATGTTGAGAGTGTCTGACTGAGTGAGGCTGCGGGCCAATATTGTGAGGATGTTATGGTACGAGAGAGGCTGAGGGCCAATATTGTGAGCGATTTATGCCATGATGTGGCTTGTTATAGCGCTTGGGATGTAGGAGCCCCTCCGGAGTCTGTACACATCCCCAGTGAGCGCAGGTACCTATTGAGTGCAAGTGATGCCTGCGGGGCTGATACTAAGTAGCTGTGAGGTTGCCTGCTGGGCTGATACTAAGTGACAGTGAGGTTGCCTGTTGGGCTGATACTGAGTGATGGTGAGGTGCTGAGGGAGATGTTATGAGAGATAATTATGGCCCGAGGGGCAGATATATGATGATATTTTACTGAGTTTTTGACCATGATTCACTTCATTTTTCAAACTGATTTTACTGAGCGTTTTACTGAGATATATTGAAAATATACTTGTTTCAAAAGAGTTTCTGGAAATTGGTTTTCGAACTTATGTATACTGTATTGAGACTTGGTGTTTTTACTGTTTTGTGGATTGGTGTTTGTGCTGTGTGTTTCTTATTTCTCAGACTGTGATTTATTTTCATTACTAGTGAGTTGGCGTACTCATCATTACTCCCTGCACCCCTGTGTGCAGATCCAGGTACTAGTGTGGAGCAGTAGCCATCTTTGTTCGTTAGCAGCAACTTTACGGGATTTTGAGGTAGCTGTGCAGCGTCCGCAGCTTCTCCATTTCCCTTCCTTACGTAGTATTAGTATTTGATTCATAGACGTTTATTAAGACATTAGTAGAGTTAGTTTATATCTTAGATGCTCATGATCATTGACTCTAGTCTTGGGAGGTTTAGTTCAGACTGTTAAATTATTATTGGGGCGCAAAGACTTAATGAAATTATTTATACTCTGTTTTCTATTTGTTATTGATTTGTGAATTATTATAATAGAATGAATGGGTAGTGATGTGATGGTTGGCTAGCCTAGTTCCACGATAGGCGCCATCACGACCATTTAGTATTTGGGGTCGTGACAGGTCATAAGCACGCTAAGTACATAATACCATCCTGGGGAGACTGATGAAGCCATAGACTACAAACTCAAACATAACTGAGGCGCGATATATAGTCTGAATCTCAAGAGCTATCCTGCTCACATAACATCATCACTACGTGGAATCTCAACACATAGGGATTTTTGTCAAGCTGTTTCACAACTCACACGGTACAATCATAATATTGCATGAATTGGACAAAGACGGAATCACATCTGATATCCCAACACCCCTCCTTGAGGAGCGCTACATTGAAATGAACACATCTAACTCACATGAAGCCTGCAACCCTATTTAAATCCGTTTACATACTTCAAGCTGATTCAGCTCGCACTAAACTAGGCTGATAGCCTTACCTGGGTCCTTATTAACCCATTATTCCCATAACACGCAAGGATCACCATTATAGCCAGGACTACACCCCACAATCCGCAACAAAGATGAATTAAACACCTTCCAGGTATAAACTCTTAAATAAGCAATATTACACTTCTTCATACTTAGTCTGAATCTTCAATCCACTAAGTGACAACACGTCACACTCATATGATCTTTCCATGGTCGTGCCTCCACGTCCTTCCACACAACGTAACAAGTCTGCACCTCCATACCACCGACCCCACTAATGTTGTAAACCAAATCAAGAACCCACAACCAGGGTGCAAGCCTCTTTCACCGAACATTGATCTCAGTTGACACTGAAGATAACACCATCTTACCCTGAACTTTCAAATCCCTTTTTCTCGCTCATCCGAGCTCATGACATCCTTGTTAACACCGAATCGCAATCCCGGTCCTTACTCCCAGTTACATACTTTTTACTACACCTATCATGCCAATATGAGATAGCGCAAGATTCCATCATAACTTCTGAACCACTTATAGGGTGAACACTTCATCACATAGAAACCTTTTACTTACCTCAACTCAAGAGAATCATCACAACACACGAGCGAATTCTCACAATCACAATGCACGTAAATCTTTAAGGGATAGCCTATATCACCTTAATCCTTCCGGGAATCTGCCTACACCTAACATGCCATAATACTTGAACGCTTCCAAATAAAATCCATTACGGCGGCCGACAAGCCCCGCACACACCGACACAAATCACCTGCATAAATTAATCACATTGAAGGAACTGATCACTGCCGCACATACGCCATTTCAACAATGGCTAATCAATCTATATTCTTTTACTTATCCTTAATTGCCTCAGAAATAATAGTAACCCCATTCATCACATAACGAACTAAATCCTCACTCATCCCGAGTGGCCTTGACTCACGAGACCATACCGTCTCAATACCACCAACCGTCTCATTCCCTCTTTGTGCGCATTCACAACTTCGACTAATATACCCATCTTGATAATCATTCTCCAAATCTGGAGTTTATTTTCTCTCATTCCTCCAATACTACCTTGCACGCTGACAATGACATAGAACACTCCCACCATTTTCCCTTTCTCAGAAATTACGCTGCAAAAGCTCGATTCTTAATCATACTGCTGATCGAAACCCTTAAACACCGCATTCTTAACTTCGAATTCATTAGGGCCACCATTGAGAGTCACCCACTCTGACCGAGCCCGAATACAATCAACTCCAAGGCTCTTCTAGCACATGAACACCTTATCAATGAAGTACGTGACTGAGTCACTACCCTTATAACTCGCCTATGCATTAGGCATGAATTCTGAATCTTCCAAATCCTAACCCTGGTCCAATAGGACCAACTTTTGCACATATTTACCAAATCCCGTGCACAATTACCATTTTACTCCTTTCCCCTTAGCTGACATGTTCTTGCTCAACCCAATCTGTCAATTCCTTCTAAGTCTTCCTATTAGTATTCCTTGAATACTCCAATTCTATAGCATTATTCACGCACTCAGCCCCCTACCGAATAGCCACTAGAATCCCTCGCAGAAACTTGCCGACCACACAACCGCTAACCTGCTCACAGGAGATAACCCACCTGGGAAATTACCAACTGACACCTTCCAACGATGTTGCACTGCACAATCCCCACAACATCCATGCCTCATCCTACGCCCTGCTTCATTTACGAACTTTACTAGTCCGTCCGCTCCTCATGGACATCCATTAAATGCGCGACAACATCTTCTAATTCCAAGCTATACTGCATTCTCCTTCATATCAACAACTCCTCTCCGCCGCATTCCATTTCCCGTTGAAATAGCCAATATTTTCAATCTAAACCCGTGGACCCAATCACCGTCCACTAAAATTCTCGATCACTCCAAACCTTTCCTCAAGATAAACAACTGTCTTACCGCTGAACTCATTTGCTACGCTGCCACTCTCCTACTTTGGTTAAACTCACTCTTGTAAGAACCTACCCGACTACCTCTTCTTACACCTGATCTTTCAGGAATTCATCCTCCACCTGACACTTCTCGCATGTCTTCCTTCATCGTATGCTGCCCAATTGCTGCCTCAATTCCATATCATTCTCTGTAGCTCTTAAACCAACAAATCACCACGACTTCAAACCCTCCGAAGATCACCTTTCTCGAGCTACCTTCATTAGTAATAAATATTCAGTCGTGAAACACCGCACACGATGATCGTTGAATATCGCTTCTTCAATACTACTTCACAACACTTTGACCCAATGCAACCGAAGAACTATAACACCGGTGAACTTAACACATTCTATTTGATCAAAAACGGAGATACCATATCACAGATGAAAACTCTACCTCGCTTGATAATACCAAGTCTTATTACTTTATCCCCCAGACTTGAACATTCATAGTCCAATTGTCCTTCCTCCGCTGAAACTAAAATACTGAAATCTCGAAATCACGCTCTGAGAAGACCTCCCTTCAAGTCATTCATTACCCCGACATATGGGCAAGTATTCTACCATTATGTTGACATCACGCGATAAGCAACCGTAAGCATCATAACTATCTGAGCATAGCCCCAAGGCTCTCAGAACTACAACTACTGAGCTGGAACAACATGATATCCTTCCGCAAAGTATTGACAATGGCCCCAATCAACTTCGCGGGGAGAAACATCCCGCACCACATCCATAGTATCATTAAAATTCCTCAAATCCTCGATTCATAGCACGCGCTTCGCGATGTATAAGATTGAGTAGGAAGAAGCACATGCATAAGCCTCAAAGGAATCAAATCGCACGATGATGAATCAAGAAGGAAAGTACTCCTAACAACCCGGTAGCCTCTCGAAGATAAGTATAGACGTCTCCGTACCGATTCGCAAGACTCTACTAGACTTGCTCATGACTCGTGAAACTTAAGGGAACCTAGAGCTCGGATACCATGTTTTCACAACCCAAAATTCATAAGGTCGTGATGGCGCCAGATACCACTGTCAGGCAAGCCAATCATTAAATTGTTAAGTTAAGTTCTTGTTTTAGCATTTTGAAATTGATACTTTCATTTTATTACATAATAACTGAATACAATGCGCTAAGTAAATACGATAGTTTAATGTTCCATTTTAATAAAATACATCTCAAACACATCCAAGAACCCGGTGTCACAAGTGCATGAGCAAATTCTAAGAATTTTACAGTTCTGTCCGAAATACAAATTGGACAAGGAATTTTAAAAATAAAAATAAATACATCTAAGGGAGACTCTGTCGGCTGCAGGTCATCTCCGGATGATGCAGCTCGCCCAAGTCTCCAAGTCAGCCACATCGCTGTGAAAGTACCTGTGCAATAAAAATACACAACAAGTGTAGTATGAGTACGAAAATAATGTGTACTCAGTAAGTATCCCATGTAACCTAAGAGAGGTAGTGACGAGAGGTCGAATTTGACACTTGCTAGAGGTCAATTTAATAGAAAATAAAGGGAGGCACTGAGCATGAATATCATAGAAAATTTAACAAGTAATGATAGGAAATAACAACTACTTCTCACATTTCTTTTCAACTTTAAAAATTCTTGTCATTTCAGTTGCAAATTCATAAATTCCAGGCCAGTAAGCAGTTATAAAGATCACAAGAAGTACGCATCAAATATCATGCGCAAACAATGCTGAGGGTCGAATGGCCCGAACCAACAATAAATAAATGTGCACTGTCGAAGAGTCGAACATCTCGAACCATAAATGCATTTATTATCCCCGCTCGCGAACTAACCTGCGACTCGGGTCAATATAAATAATAGAGTTACCCCGCTCACGAATTATACATGCGACTCGGGTACCCATATAGATACACACATTCAAGTAATACATCATGAATTCATCAGGAAATATATAACCAAGGAAAAGATAAATCCTCTTTTTAAGTGATTAAGAAAATGAAGTTCAACCTACCTAAGTATCCATTTACTAATTCGGTGATGTTAGACAGTCTCGTTTTATCATCAAGGTACAAGTACATCAAGTAAAGCATGTTAGTGGGTCCTAGGCTACGCGGACATAAGTATAATAGTAGCTACGCACGGACTCCCGTCATCTCATGCGTACGTAGACCCCATAAATAGTAACACATATTTGATTAATTCACCGATGGGGACAATTCTCCCTCACAAAGTTAGAAAGGAGACTTACCTCGCTCCGAAATTCCATAAGCGGCGTCCAAGCCCTTCCGATGACTCCAATTGATGCACAACGCCCCAAAACTACCAAATAACGGGTAAACCAATGAAAATTCACTCTAATACTTGCAACAATTCAAATTATATAAATTCCCAACTCCGCTCGAAAAGTTGACCAAAATGCCCCCGAGCTCACATGCCCGGATTCCGAAATTTCTCGAAGATAAACTCTACCCATAGTGTTACTAACTGAAATATATAATTTACTCTACTTTTTTCATGCTCAAATTCGTGGTAAAAATCCAAAATACCAATTTCTAGGTTTTCTTCAAAATTCCATAATTTTTCACAAATTCTTACACTTAAAACCGAACCTAAACCATGCATTTGACTTGGAATAAGTTGGAATAACATACCTCGTAATCCTTGAAGAAAATCTCCCCTTGAAGCTCTCCATAATCGCCCACAACAAATAAAAGAATGAGAGAAATGGCCAAAAATCTCGTTTTTTAAACAATCTGCCTAGCCCATTTTCGCACCTGCGGAAGAACCATTGCAGGTGCGCCTCTAACTCGGCCCAATGACCCTCGCACCTGCGACCCTCTCCTCTGCATCTGCGCACTCGCAGGTGCGGAAATTGCATCGCACCTGTGCTCCCAACCAAGCCAGCCAAATTCTCGCACCTGTGGCGCCAAAGCCGCATCTGCGGTTCCGCACCTGCGGCCAAAGCCTCGCAGGTGTGGTCGCACCAGACGCCAACAACTTCAGCTCCTCTTCAACTTCAAAATTTGATCCGTTAACCACTCGGAATCCACCAGAGGCCCCCGGGACCCCGTCCAATTACACCAACCTGTTCCAAAACATAACGCGGATCTGCTCGAGGCCTCAAATCACATCATATAACATCAAAACAATGGGTCGCAACTCAATTCAATCTTTATGAACGTTGAAATTTCCAACTTCTACATCCGATGCCGAAACCTATCAAATCACGTTCGATTGACCCCAAATTTTGCATACAAGTCATATTCAACATTACGGATCTGCTCCAACTTTTATAATCGCATTCCGACCCCGATATCAAAATTTCCACTTTCGGTCAGATTTCTCAAAAATCTTCAAATTTCTATCTTTAGCCAAATGATTCAAACTAACCTACGGACATCCGAATTCACTTCCGATCACGCTCCCAATTACATAATCACCATACGGAGCTATTCTCAGGCTCGGAATCCCAAACGGACATCGATATCACTGAAATGAACTTCAACCCATACTCATGAAATTTCTTCCAAAATGCTAACTTCCACAATATACGCCGAAACGCTCCCGGGTTATCCGAAACCTGATCCGAACATACACCCAAGTCCGAAATCATCATACAAGCATGCTGGAACCTTCAAATCCTGATTAGGAGGTTGTTTACTCAAAATTCCAATCTTAGTTGGTTCTTCCAACTTAAGGTTTCTGAAATGAGAATTTTCTTTTCAATTTGACTCCGAACTTCCCGAAATTCAATTCCGACCACACCTACAAGTCATAATACCTGAAATAAAGTTGCTCATGACTTCAAACCGCTGAACGACGTCCTAAAGATCAAAATGACCGGTCGAGTCATTACAAATATATTTCTCCATATAAAGATATATTGATAACGGAGAAAACAAAGCTTAAAATTAATTTCATCGCTCCTGTCTTTTATCAAACTTTTTTCAGTTGGGCGTTATTCTGTTTCGATTATTACTCATTTTCAGGTCTAAAACTTTTAATATCTTACCCACACATTAAATCGTATTTGTTTATTTATACGAACAACTCAAATTCATATTGATCCAATTTATTAGAAACCACTTGCGTCATCATGTGTCTACGCAAGTATACTTGCTCATATCAAGATTATTTAGTATGTTCAAATCAATCATCACAGAGAACGTTGAGATGTAATTTTGGTATATCTATTTTTTAAAGTAATTTTTTATTATGAGTAGTCATTAAGGGAGATTTTTTGAGTTGCAAATTACCGTATACATATTAAAAGATCGTCATAACTTTCATATCAAGGCTATATACTAATTTGTCTTTTAAGAAATAATTCAATTTTGAAGGGTATAAAAGTCCGGCATATTTGAATTTGAAAGACACGTCTTTGAAAAGAAAAGGAACTAATGTCCTAATCATAATAATTTGCCCTATTTTTTAAATCCTACATAAATTGATAGTCTACTTTGGTATAAATAATAGTAGAAAATGGTATTTTATTTAAAGACTATCACACCTCCTTTTCCGTTAAAGGGTATAAAGGAGTTTTTTCAATTAAAATGACAATAATCGAAACGAAATTATTTATTCTAATTCAGAGTTGCCACTTGGAATAATGTATGGTGTCCCAAGTCACCGGTTTAAAATTCCGAATTGAGAAAGTTTGACTCTGTTTTACAATCTGCGAAACTCAGAAACCCGGATAAGGAATTCTGTTAACCCTGGAGAAGGTGTGAGGCACTCCCGAGTTCCGTGGTTTTAACACGGTCGCTCAACTGTTATGAATTGGCCTAATTATCTAATTTGTTACATGTTTAAACCCTATTGTGCATTTTAGCCCTTTTTACTTTTAACCGCTTTTAATTATTTAGGAATTATTTCTGGAATAAGTCACATTATTGTACACTTGCCGTTTTGGTATACGTCGCAAACCGCGTCACATGAAATGCACTCGTGATTTATGACATATTTATATTTTAATATTTAAACAAAGTTATAACCGGGTCACATGAAATGCACACCCGAACTTTGACTTACGTTTTATACACATTGTGAATCGCGATACGTGAAACGCACCCGCAATTCACGATATGTTAATTTTTATTGTTGTTTAAAGTTATAGTCGGTCGCATGAAATGCACACCCGAATTCGGATCTACGTGTCGTGACCATACCACGGGAGTCGTACCCATGACCACGATAATTTATCAATAATCGCGTCTGAAGCTATGATGTTCATGTTTATTAATTCTGAACTTAAATTTTTCATCTCCATAACCATGCACTGTTCAAACACTTAAGAAAGGATTAGGGAGTTAATATCTCTAGCATGAATTTTCTGAACATGATAAGAAAAATCATTCTATTGCTACAACTAAGCAACGAAACAGGAAACTAGCGTAAATCTGAACAGAACAAAAAAAATCTGAAGAGACGGAGAAATTCCTTTGTAATCGAAAGAAACAAAAATGACAAAGAAAGCTACAACTAAAAAAGATTTAACAACAAAATGAGTTTTCTATAACTTAAAATTGATTCACTGAAAATTGAAAACCCAATTAGACCCATTGTAAATGTAGGAGCTTTTAGCAGGAAAATTTAAAGTTCCTTATCAAGCATTAAAATTTGAGGAAAACAAAATCTGATTCACAAATTCAACATTAGGAGGAAGAACATCATGACAATCCAAAAAACAAACTGGAAATTCATTCTAACGCGTTTCGATTTCGAATACTACTCCGATAAAGGGACAACTAACAAATCCATAACAAAGTTTCCTTACTTTCACGAATTCAACTTAGAATTGCGTCAGATACTAGTATATAAACTAGCCTGCAAACATCTTCCATTTATAAAATAAGAAAGTAAAGAGATGAACCTGAAATTTAAATTTTCGATTAACTTGCGACTTTGAATATACAATAAAAACCGATGAAACTGGAATCCAAACTCGAACCGACCTCTAACAGCACCGGCAAAACTCGAATCAACAACAAACTCAATCAAACCCCATTGATTTAGACAACATCCAAAATGAAAAATGGAGAAACAAGATTTTCTAGAAGTGGAGCAACAGCTGAATTATCAGAAGAAAAATGACTCACTCTTTTTTTAAATTTTTTTGTGAACAAACAAAGACTGAAATAAAAAAAACCAAAAAAATTCTAAACAAAACTTAGAAACCTAGTTCTTTCTTCCTTCTTCGATTTTTTTTTTCTAAATAAACTCCGAAAATTTTCTCGACTGACCCCCTTTGAAATCTGTAGAAAAGCCTTTATATAACCGTCTCCCGAACCTTCTCGTCCCTCCTTCAAGAAATCCCCAAATACTCCTCCTGAATCATGAAAATTTCTATCAGGGGACAAAAATCGGACAAATGGAAGGCGTGGATCCGATTTCTCGCATCCAACCGCTCCCATTTATCTGAGATTCGTCCCCAAGAAAATCAGAAACGCATGAGGAATTGAAGAAGATTCGTTTGTTAGAAGTCGTTATGCTACGTGGCAAGAGGAGAGAGGAGGGAGCCATGTGCGCGAGTTGGGTGTGAGTGAACTCGTCGGTTTTTGAGTTTTCCGGCGGGTCCGGGTGGGTTACGCGGTGACAGAGGGGCGGACTGGGGTGGCGCCGTTTTAGGGTGTTTAGGAGTTAGGGTTAGGTTTGAGAAGGGTTATAATGGGGGTTTTATATTAAAAGGGAAAAAAATAGGGGCCGTTAGATGTAAAAGATGAATGGCTCATATTGAAGATGGAGATGGGGCGGGTTTGGCAGATGGCTCGCGGGTTAATTGATGGGTCAAAGGGATTGGGCCGGGTGGACTTGGGTAGTTTGGGAAAATTGGGCCACTGAAAATGGTTGTGGCCCAATTCGTAATTAAACAAGCTTTTCCTTTTTCTCTTTTTTTATTTTCTTGATTTTTAGCTTAATAAATTTAATTAAAAAATAAACTAAACTAAACACTACCTCAAATCTAAATTGTAAAATTATAGTAATTGTCTACTTCTAATAATTAGTTAACTTAAACCTAATGAAAGAAAATTACTAATTTGCAACAAAAATGTAAAAATGACCGATATTTTTGTTTTTTTGTTTAATAATACAATAAACTTATGGATTAAATACTAAATGCAATTAAGACCTAAAATGTAATTTTTAGACAACTTTTGGTATTTATCTCGTGTTTTTAAAATATTAAATATGCAACTACATGCAAACAACAACTAACATGAAACTCCTGAAAATTCTATAAAAATTAGAAAAATTAGAAAAACCTATCTTGAATTTGTAGGAGTATTTTCCCATCGGGCAAAATTCACATGCTCACAGCTGCCCTCTTTGCTCGGAAATACGAAGAGCTTTCGGAAAAAGATAAAGTGAGTGAATACGAGCGATTTTTGCCCGTCTGGATACTCCATGGGAAGCATTTTGAAAACGTCTGACCGACCCTTGCTTCCGAGGTTGCCTACATATACTTGGCTATAAAGGAATCATGCCAGTGTATTTCTAGAGAATGATGGAAGGGTGAGTTGGAGATTCGAGTGAGGTACCGTTCGAGGCTCCGGTCCATGGTCCTGTTGTTACATTAAACTCATAATGAAAGAAAAACTAAACAGATCTATCTACTATGAATTACAAGTCTCCTATCTATAGGTCTTCAAAACTTGATATTGAATCTCCTATAATTTTGTTCCGCATCTCGAACTGTCGACTTGCATTCTTGGGCGAGCTTCTGCTACCTTTAACTTGAACTTGAAATAAATTCCTTCATTCTCCAGGCGGGCGCCTGATGCTAAAAACTTGAAATAAATTCCCTCATTCTCTAGGTGGGCGCCTGAGGCTACCGTAAAACTTGAGATAAAATTCCCTCGTTATCCAGGTGGGTGCCTGATGCCTTAACTTTGAAATGAATTCCCTCGTTTTCCAGGTGCGTGCCTGATGACTTAACTTGAAATAAATTCCCTCGTTCTCCAGGTGGGCGCCTGATGCCTTAAACTGAAATCAATTCCCTCGTTCTCCAGGTGGGCGCCTGATGACTTAAACTTGAAATGAATTCCCTCGTTCTCCAGGTGGGCGCCTGATGACTTAACTTGAAATGGATTCCCTCATTCTCCAGGTGGGATCCTGATGACTTAAACTAAAATTAATTCCCTCGTTCTCTAGGTGGGCGCCTGATGACTTAAACTTGAAATGAATTCCCTCGTTCTCCAAGTGGGCGCCTAATGACTTAACTTGAAATGGATTCCCTCGTTTTCCAGGTGGGCGCCTGATGACTTAAACTTGAAATGAATTCCCTCGTTCTCCAGGTGGGCGCCTGATGACTTAAACTTGAAATGAATTCCCTCGTTCTCCAGGTGGGCGCCTGATGACTTAAACTTAAAATGAATTCCCTCATTCTACAGGTGAGCGCCTGATGACTTAACTTGAAATGGATTCCCTCGTTCTCTAGGTGGGCGCCTGATGACTTAAACTTGAAATGAATTTCCCCGTTCTCCAGGTGGGCGCCTGATGACTTAAACTGAAATCAACTCCCTCGTTCTCTAGGCGGGCAGCTGATGACTTAAACTTGAAATGAATTCCCTCGTTCTCCAGGTGGGCGCCTGATGACTTAACTTGAAATGGATTCCCTCGTTCTCCAGGTGGGCGCCTGATGACTTAAACTTGAAATGAATTCCCTCGTTCTCCAGGTGGGCGCCTGATGACTTAAACTTGAAATGAATTCCCTCGTTCTCCAGGTGGGCGCCTGATGATAAAGACTTGAAATAAATTCCCTCATTCTCCAGGTGGGCGCCTGATGTTAAAATAAATTCCCTCGTCATCCAGGTGGGCGCCTGCTATTACAACAAAACAGACAAAATAAAGAAAAATTTCTACCCCAGTTTGTACCAGGAACATTGTGAGTGTTAGTTGAATCCCATTTTCCAGGTGGATCCTGAAAACTTAAATCCAATCCCATTATCCAGGATGGTCCTGAAAACTTAAAACCTAAATCCCATTATCCAGGAGGGTCCTGAGAACTTTAAACTAATCACATTATCCAGGAGAGTCCTGAGAATTCGCAAGTTAAATCCCATTATCCAGGAGGGTCCTGAGAACTTTAAACTAATCACATTATCCAGGAGAGTCCTGAGAATTCGCAAGTTAAATCCCATTATCCAGGAGGGTCATGAGAACTTGAAAACTAAATCCCATTATCCAGGAGGGTCCTGAAAACTTAAAGCCTAAATTCCATTATCCAGAAGGGTCCTAATATTTTGGAAACTAAATCTCATTTTCAAGGAGGGTCCTGAGAATTTGACAACTAAATCCCATTATCCAGGAGGGTCCTGAGAATTTGAAAACTAAATCCCATTATCCAGGAGGGTCCTGAGAATTTGAAACTAAATCCCATTATCCAGGAGGGTCCTGAGAATTTGAAAACTGAACTTATCTGAAAATTCTTTCCTCATGGAGTATTCCTTCATAGCACAGCAAAGTTTCTTGCCCCTGTTTCATTCAAAGAAAATTTCGTCAGTTTAAAACGTGGTGGCTAGTTTGTGGCATTCTTGCTGAAAGTATCTGCTTCTGCCGCACCATGCTTCATTTTGATTGGCTGTCTCGGCTAGCAAAGAATTGTTTGACCTTTTGATTGAACCTCGATCACAGAAACCCTCTGGATTTGAATCCCTTACACTCAACTTGTTATATGGCCTCTTTATTCAGACAATAGTTGAACCTCTGTATTTCCTTGAATTTCCAAATCACCCTGTCGTATGAACTTTAGTTTTATCCATATTGCTTATTCTAAATCATATTACCTGTGGTGTGCTTTGTCCGAACTTCACCTTGTGCAATCAGAAAGCTGGTAATCGGCTTTGCAATCCTTTCTGCTTGCTTGACACAGACTCACTTGACATGGACTCAGAAAAATAAATGAAGAAACGAAGCGAAGCGACTTCGTAATTGAGAAGTAAAGAAGGAAATTTTGAACAAAAATGACTATTTTGAGAAGAGTGTAGGAGGGACTTATCTGAGTGAAGTCGCTGGCTCCATTGATCATGACATGCATTTTGGACTGATCAGCCTAATCCATCAAACCAATCATATTTCAGCTCACACCACGTTGTCATTCATCGAAATTGGGACTTCCATAATCCCATCCCTCTGTGTAATTATGAACCTCACTCGGCTCGCAGTGCCCTGAAGGGTTTTCACCAGCAAGCTTCTCTCATTTGTTCATCTCTCAGCTCACTGTCGCCTTACGGTGCCCGCGAGGGTTTTCACCTATAAGACTCTCTCATTTTAAATTTCTCTCACCTCACCATCACCCTACAGTGCCCGTGAGGGTTTTCACCAATAAGACTCTCTCATTTTAAATTTTCTCACCTCACCATCGCCCTACGGTGCCCGTGAGGGTTTTCACCGATAGGACTCTCTCATTTTATCTGTTTTCCTTGTGTCCATGAACCAAGTGTTGCCTCCCATCATGCTTGACTTGAAATTCTCAAAGATTGATCGGAAGGTCTTTCTTTGGACCGTAATGTAGGATTTTGGACAAGGCTAGAAAGAAAGGGTGGCATGAAGGCTCAAAATAACTTAAGATGAAAAGGGTTCGAAATTACAACTTTTGGAATCAGATCTTTAGCAAAACCAAACTTCTACCCCAGTTTCTTTGGGTCTGGGGAATTTTGGATTTTCATTTGAGGGGACCGAACCGTGTAAGGCGGCCTACATATCCTAAACAGGAATCAGGTCGAACATAGTTCAAACATAAGAGTTGCTTTGGTTTCTTTCTTTTTCCCTTTTTTCTCTTTTTCTTTCTCTTCTTTTTTCTCTTTTTGTTTTTTAACTTTACTTTACTTTTTCTTCTTTTTTTTTCTTTTCTCTATTTCAAAACTCTACTTCTGATTCTAACAGAGGGATATGAAAGGAAGTAAATAAGGCTCAAAAGGGGTAACAAAGGATAAAAGTGTTTAGATAGCAGAATAAAATGCCTTCGTCATTCCAATCTTTGAAACATGCCAAGTACAAATAAAGCAATTGAAAACAAACCAAGGAGATCATACATAATATGTCACGACCCCAAATCCTAACAAGTCGTGATGGCGCCTATCGTGGTACTAGGCTATCCAACCATCACATAACTACTCATTTGTTCTATTATAATATTTCAAAAATCTATAATAAGCAGCAAACAGAGTATAAAATAATTTCTTTAAGTCTTTACACCCCCAATAATAATCTAACAGTCTAAACAATTCTCCGAAGACTGGAGTCAATGATCATGAGCATCTAAGATATAAATCTAACTCTACAAATGTCATAAACCGTGTCTAGGAACAAAATACTACAACTAATAAAGGAAGGGAAATGAAGAAGCTGCGGACGCTGGACAGCTACCTCGAAATCCCATAAGCTGTTGATAACGAACTCGGACGACTACTGCTCCGAACCAGTACCTGGATCTGCACACAGAGGTGCAGAGAGTAATGATGAGTACGCCAACTCAGTAGTAATGAAAATAAATCACAGTCTGAAGTATATGAAACACACATCACAAAACAGTAAAATATCAAGTCACCATAAAGTATACGTTAAATTCATATGTTCGAAAACCAGTTTCCATAAAATCCTTTGAAAGAAGTATGTTCTCAATATATCTCAGTAAAAATCAGTTTGAAAAATGAAGTGAATCATAGTCAAAACACAGTGAAATATCATCATAAAACTGCCCCTCGGGCCATAATCATCACTAAGTATCAATTTCCCCAGCACCTCACCATCTCTTAGTATCAACCCCGCGGGCAACCTCACTGTCACTCATGTCTCCCAATCACTCATCACTCGGCACTCGCACTCAGTAGGTACCTGCACTCACTGGGGGTGTGTACAGACTTCGGAGGGGATCCTACAGCCCAAGCGCTATAAACAAGCCACATCATGGCATAAATCACTCTCAGGCACCCAACCTCTCTCATATAATAACATCCTCACAACATTGGCCCTCGGCCACACTCAGTCAGACACTCTCAGCATGCCACTCGGCCATGAATAAAACGGGGTTCTTGACCCAAAATAGTATTTCATTTCAAGAAATATTAATATCATCAAATATGAGTGTCAAAAATTTCACAAGAAAGACTGAGTGAAAAATCATAGTTTCAAAATAGTGAGAATATCAGTAGAATAGCCCCTAAGGGGTTAAATCAGATCGACACTAGGCCCCAAACATGGATTACAACCCAAGTATAACAAAACATAGTAATACTAATAAGAATATGCTTTAAAAGCGGTTTCGCAAATCAATAGTTTCCCAAAGAGAAAACATTTTCCAATTCTTTTTCAAATTCGTGCACGCCCCACACTCGTCATCCAGTGTGTGCGTCACTCCAAATCCGTGAAAGGATGTAAAGCCTGGGGTTTCATACCATCAGAACATGATTTAAAGACATTACTTACCTAAAACTAGCCCGAAAAGCTACTTTGCAATCCTCGGCGGGACAATGGCACCAACATACCCCTCGTTTGGAAGGACCTGAGGGGCAGCTCTAGCAGCTGGAGGCGTGGGAGGGTCCGGAATGTCCTCTTGAATATTGGCCTGTCGGCCCCTTCTTTGAGGTGGTACTTGGTTGATTTCATCATCTTGGTTATCAAATACCTCCTCCCCCGCAATAACGTTTCCTAAGGGGTCCGCCATTTGCACCTGAATAGATTCAACAAAAACATTAAAAATAGAAGGAAAGAAAAACACTTAACACTACTATTCACATAGATAATCAACAATGTATAACTCCCTGGCAACGACGCCAAAAAGTGATCGGCTCTCACCCACACTACTATTAAAGTAGGAAGATGAGGGTCGGTGCAGCGTTTACCCGAAAGGTTGGGATCGATTCCTCAGAGAGTTATGATTTCGATTCGAGTTTCTACGTAATCTAATAGTGTTTCGTGTTCTTGATTACACTTCTCATAATATTTGGGTTTTGTATTATAACTATGGTTTAGGCTACTATAATTGCAATTAAGCTAACTATTATCTTTTTGGGTTATTTTCTAATTAGATAAAGGCACTAGGGTTATGGCTTTTACCTAGGCGGGTAATCAGCAGGTTCTAATTTCTAAAGCAAAGATGTTATTCGGGAAATTATGATATAACCAATGCCCAACGTTACCCACTCTATACCTCTCGGTAGTTTGAGTGGTATTGCCCTAATTGCCTTTCTCAAGGTCAATTGGGTATCAAATTTGCACAAGCCATTTAGGCTCAAGTAGGGTTTTATTCTCTCGAGGTTTAACCCGTTAATTGGGACTATCAATTCTCATTATTGCATCCCAATTCCTTGTTGGGTTGATTTTCTAGACTCAAGTCCTCTTTCTCAAGAAGGACCCAAGTCAATTGAACACCAATTATTGTTTGCAACCACTAATTTTAACAATAAAACCACAAATTAGCCCGAATATCCATCACCCATAAATATCTAAGCCCTAATTTAGAGAAACCATTAATTACCCACACTAGGGTTGAGACACAACCCTAGCTAATGGGTTTAGCTACTCATAATCAATGAAGAAATCAAAGAAATAGATGAAGCAAAACCCATGTAATTGAATTATAAAATAAAAATGAAGGATTCAATGTTGAAATCTAGCTAAAATTACAAAACATTGTTGTAGAAAACGCCCACGAGCTCCCAACAATATCTGATACAAAGCTTAACCTAAAAAATAACAAAAGAAGCTATTAATACTAAACCGAAAATTCCGGACAAAAATGCCCTTACAGGGTCACCGTGGATCGCGAAGAATGGACCGCGGCCGCGGTGAGGCTTTTTGGTCTCACAAATTATGTCTCCGAACTTGGCCATTGCGGTCCACATAAATTGGACCGCGGCCGCTGTGGATTCAATGCGGACCCCGAAGAAAGGACCGCGGTAGACTTCTAGTCTTCAAGTGTTGGGTCTCTGAATCTTCTTGACCGCGGACCGCGTAAAATGGACCGCGGTCCGTGTTGGTCTTGGCCTTCAAAATCAGGTTCTCTGAATCTCGCCACCGCGGTCCGCGTAGAATGGATTGCGGCCGCGGTGGAATTTGCCTTGGAAACAACTCTCTGAACCTCACCACCGCGGACCGCATAAAGTGGACCGCGATCTGTGGTGGTCACTTTGACTTTGACTTTTGGTTGTTCTTGGTACTTGTGCAAGTTTCACTCCTTTTTAGCAGGTCTTTGACTATTTGTCATCCTTTTTGGCTAAAACCTGCATCAAGCACAACATGTAATCCTTTGGGACTATTTCGTGTACAATTGCATCCAAAACTTAAGCAAGATAGAGTGTAAAACAAGGTAAAATCCCTAGTTATACTCCCCCAAACTTAAGCTTTTGCTTTTCCTCAAGCAAACAAAATAATCCCCACCCTTTTTTGAGTAATTCCAAGAAATTTCAGTTGTCCTAAGGTAACCTCTTCTAGCATCAATTGGGACTAACATTTGCCCTCAATACGTCATTAACAATATTTGACCCTTTTAAAACCATGGATTTAAGTGCGACACAAGAGCATCAAGAGTTGACTCGACTCATCAACGAAACTCTTACTATTACTTTGGTCATTGTGGAACCCAAACTCATACTCCTCAACTCTCCCTAAGAAAACCTCATTTTAAGATTGTAATACTCAAAACAAGGATAATGGGAGTTCACTCATCTCTCTCAAAAGAAAAGACTCAAGTCCGGCTCAAAGTACCATAGGCTTGCCCCTTATGTGAGTCACCACTAATGTAAGCTTCATTCAACTCAATATCATATAGGATTTGTATGGGTAAATGATGAAGGCTTTTGGTTAAAGGTAGGGAATATTTGGTCAAAGTGAGTTCTATCTTCCCTTAAGCACTTCATTTATTTCACATTCTCTTGACTTCTCGAGTCATTAAGCTCTTTCTTAGGGGTTAGAGAGACACATTGTCACTAATTTTTGTTCATTTCAATCATTTCCCTCCTTTCCAAGCATTCCACACCTTTAATCTCTTTTCTTTTCATTGATTCCCTTTTATTTCTTCTAACTTGTTCATTCTTTTTGGATTTTTGATTTTTGTTTTCTTTCTTTTTCAGTGCCTTTCCTTTTCTTCCTTCTTGTACCTTCTTTTTCACTCTGTTGCATTCCTCGTCTCTCCCCCAAACTTACGTTTTTGCTTTGTTCTAAGGGAAGAAGGGGTGCCAAGAGACGGTTAAAATTGGTAAAGGCTTGTATCATGATTTTTGAAAGAAAAGGGTCTAAGGCTCAAAAGGGTTGACTAGGAAAATTGTCATTGGGAGGCTATGGAGATGTTCAAGTCACTATTCGGATCAAGGAGAGCCTATAATCACCTCTTAAGTAAAACTTCACTTATGATTTCGCCTAGACAGACATTCAGGGCAAGTTCTAGACTAATGGCACATGACTTGGACTTGCAATTCAAACTCTCACCACCCATGCTATGGGATTGCTAAAAAAATAGAGTTGGGGGCCCACAACGACCTCAGTTATGCTTTGAGAAACACAATGGTCCTGAAAAACCATTTGATGATTATCGGTCAACACAAGAGTCTCAAGGTCACCATTTTCACCATCCTAAACACAACGATTTGTTTTTGACCATAGGATCAACGGCAAATGTTCTAGGCCCAAGTGAATCTTTGCTTGAGGAACCTCTATTCACTAGCTATTATTTACAAAAAGCAAAAAGAAAAAAAGACTCAAACCCTTAAGAAGGTTGTGACACCATCCATCCTCGGGAAGAGCCACCCGGTTCACACAAATTCCACCTTTGGAAAGAACCATGGCATTAAGAAAACCAAAGGTTTATTGCACGCGAAAAATTCAAAACAAGAAGCTACAAAAAGGAAAAAATGCGAAAAGTAAAAATGCGTAAAGTAGAATGAATATGTACAAGAGGGGATTTAGTCGAATATACATAAGGGATGGATGAATATATACATTAGAAAGTAACGTTATATACAGACCAAAAGTGAAAAATACGAAAAGTACTAGAACAGTAAACTTATGTACATACCAAAGTTAAAAGAGAGCATAATAAAATAAAAATAGTATCTGAATTATACAGTCATCCAAATAAACCAAAATAGGGCCACTCCTCCAACTGAAAGCTAGCATTGTCCTCAATTCTAGCTAGCAAAATAAGCTTCACAAAAATAAGGAGAAAGAGAGTAAAGAGAAACTCCCTATAGGCCCTCTGTCTGTGTGGGATCCTCAGTGTGGGTCCCAGGATCTGTGGACTGTGTGGGAACCTGTTAATGGTCCCCAGAACCCTGTGTCTCCGACTGGACCTGGACCTGAACCTCCTCTGTAGCCTGGTCCTGCACTGGAGGGTCTGCCAACTCTATCACAATACCATCTGTATGGGGCATCACTCTCCTCTTCTTTGCTGGCCTCTCTCTCTCTGGATCTAGCTCGGGCTGGGCAGTAGGGTCCTGAAGCAGCGAGTCTAATGGCAGGTGGTCCTCCTTAATCTTATCTACCTCCTTCCTCAGCTCCTTCACCAACTCCTTGGATGCACGGGTCTTATTTAGCCTCTTGGTCTCCTTTTCAAGACCCTTCAGTGCTTTCCTATGAGAATCCACAGCTTCCAGGATCAACTTCTGGTTGTCAAGGATTTTCTTCTGGTTGGCTAGAAGTTCCTTGATAGTATCCTCAACGGACTGGGGTACCTGTGGTGGAGGGGGTGTAGCCTGGGCTGCCACAGACGAAGAAAGTACAGACAACTTAGAAGTAGCTGCCTGCATCCAGTTGTTGATACTGGCAAGAGACTGGCTCAGTCTGTGGGCAGTCAGAGGATATGCTCGTGATGCAGGAATGCCTGGGGCTGCTGAAGTGGAGGGACCAGGAGCAATGTCTGGGATGGCTGACTCGGGCTGAGAAGATTCCACTACAACCACTGGCTCTTCAGACTGGCCAGTGGAAGCAATGGATTTACCTTTGAAATTCTTGCCCTTTGGGTTGTCATCACTCTGAAGGTTGTACCAAGAGAATGAAGCTTTGGGCTTCACCTGCACGTCAAACTTCTTCTTTTCTGCTCCTTGATCTTCAAAGTACATGGTTAAGAAGTTTGGGAAGGGGTAGGCTCTATCATTTTCATTCACTACCCGAGTAATAACACTTGACATAACATTCCCGACATTGATCGGGTATCCAGCCATGATAGAAGCAATCAACACAGCCCGCCGTAGAGGATTAGAATTTTCATTGAAGGTGGGGTCTAGCCTGCTACACACAAATGTTTCCCACCCTTTTGCCTCAAAGTTCAGTGTTCTCTAGAGAATCACCTTCCCCGCTTGCAACCAGTCAGGGGTTTCACCTGGGATGGCCAAGTGCTCCGCTAGCCAATGACGGGCCTCATCTCCCGCATTCAACTTCCCTAAGTATTTTGTCTCATCTTCATCATCAAATTCCAAATATGTGTTCAAAGCAGCCCCATCAAAAGGCACAGTCAGATTTCTCACCTTGGTTGCCTTGAAGTCTTTTTTCAGATAAGCCAGGTTTGTGTAAAACTCCTTGACAAGGTGTTCATTGGCATCCGGCAAAAAACAAGAGAAGTAATCCGAGCCCTTTCTCCCCCTGAATTGTCTTCTCACATTGGGGTTGAGTGGCAATAGATCCTTGATGATGAACCTGCACTCCGGTATCACTTTCCTCTCCAGCCACCATTCCCGGAATTTATGAAAGGCTAGCTCACTCATGAATTTGTCTTGCCAAGCTTCAGGCTTCCTAATTCTTTCAACTCCCCCAACTTAGGGTTCACCCCCTGTTTGGGGTTCATCTTCTTCTTCTTCATCCCCGGAGTGTTCATTTGATAGGGAAACTATGGGTGAGGTGGAGTCTCCATGATCATTCACTGCAGCTGAGCCTTCAGACGACTTAGAATGGGTTGATGCTTGGACAAGGGGAGAGTCAGAGGGCTCATTGGTCAACCTAAACCTCTCCGGAAAGTCTGGGTAGTGCTCTGGTATGGATTCTAAAGACTCTCCTCCAGAGGGTACATACTCACTTCCCGATTGGAAAGCAGCTCTATCCATGGCCCGGATTACTTTTCTTGTCTCTTTCATAGCTTGCCGGACTTTGGGGGCCAGTTTGATTGTCCCTTGGTTTTTCCCCCGGGATGACTCTCCCCTGCCACTTGGTTTTCGACCACCTCTTCTTGATTGGACCATGATCTACAAGGTGAATTCATGTAAATCTTGTTAGTATTCAGCAGTGCATAGATTAGAGAACAAAGAAGAATCAGATGTTGAGAAATGGGTTGCAGATGTTGGGACCGCGGACTACACAAAAACGACCGCGGTCCGCGTTGAGGAAGGGTCAAAAGAATCAATTCTCTAAATGTGGGCACCACGGACCGCGTAAAAGCGACCGCGGTCCGCGGAGAAGTGGGATTCAAAATTCCCCTTCTTAGAAGTCAAGCACCGCGGACCGCATAAAAAGGACCGCAGTCTGCGGTCATCAATTGAAGACTTTAACATTTCAAGCACTGCGGTCCGCGAAAAAGCACCTCGGACCGCGCTAAGCCAAAACCTAGGGTTCCAAGTTTTATAGGTAATTCAAGTTAAAATACACATGTTGTTGAAACCCTAGGTGACTAATGAGTGAAATTTAACTAAAATGGGTCTAAATTGAGCATTATGAACAACCTACACATGATTAATGGCTTAAATAATAAAGAGGGAGAAAAAGAGAAGAAAATCTACCAAATAAACAAGTAAATAATCAAATTAAGAAGTTATGGAATCACAATTACACTTACTAGATGTGGGATGAAGATTAGATGAATGAAATGAACACTTGAAAGTGTGAAGAGTGATGCACATGTAAGATTTTCACTGTGGAGAGTCAAAGTGCGTAAAGTGTAAAATGAAGCCCTGAAGGTCTATTTATAGAAGGGGGGCCTGGGACCCACTGTACTTACCCACCGCGGACCGCGTAAAAGCGACTGCGGTCATTCAGATTTCTGGGAAAATGGACAAATGAACACCGCGGATCGCGAAAATTCAACCCCGGCCGCAGTGGTTCACCGCGGTCCGCGAAAAAGGGTATCGCGGCCGCGGTGAAAACTTCGGAGACTTATATTCTTGTGAGATGGCTCCACGGACCGCGAAAAGAGGATCGCGGTCCGCAATGCAAACTTCATAGAGTTGGAATTCCTACACTTAGTTTTTTGCCCTTCATCAAAATAATCCTACAACATCCCAAAACCAGTTAGTGCAAAAATGAGTCCTATACTACCAAGGAAATCAAAGAAAAACAAAAATAAAGACACATGGGTTGCCTCCCAAGAAGCGCCTGATATAACGTCACGGCACGACGCGTGTTACCAAGTTCAATTGAGATGGATAAGTGCCACCACATGGTTGTCATCAATTTTGCCCAGGTAGTACTTGACCCTGTGCCCATTGACTCTGAAAATCTCTCCATTTTTGTTCTTTAGATCAAGTGCACCAAACGGAGTCACAAACACAACTTCAAAAGGTCCGCTCCATTTTGACTTAAGCTTTCTCAGAAATAGACATAACCGAGAGTTGAACAAGAGAACCAAGTCACCTACTTTGAACTCCTTGCCACAAGCATACTTATCATGAAGGTACTTCATTTTGTCCTTGTACAAGGACGAACTGGAGTAGGCATGGAATCTGAATTCTCAAGTTCATTAAGCTGCTCTACACGAAGATTGGCTGCCACATCCCATTCAAGATTCAACTTTCTCAAGGCCCACATGGCCTTGTGCTCTAACTCAACCGGTAGATGGAAAGCTTTCCCGAACACCAATCGGTACGGAGACATACCGATCGAGGTCTTGTAGGCAGTCCTATAAGCCCATAGAGCGTCATCAAACTTCTTTGACCAATCGGTCCTATTTGCATTGACCGTTTTTGACAATATACTCTTTATTTCCCTGTTTGAGACTTCAACTTGGCCACTCGACTGGGGATGATATGGAGTGGTCACTTTGTGATTGACACCATACTTTGCAAGCAAAGTGTCAAAAGCTTTATTACAGAAATGCGACCCCTCATCACTAATGATTGCACGAGGCGTGCCAAACCTTGTAAAAATGCTCTTCTTGAGAAATGCAATAACACTCCGGGCCTCATTGTTGGGTAGAGCCACTGCTTCAACCCATTTAGAGAAATAATCCACTACCACGAGAATATATGTGTTCCCACAAGAGCTAAAAAATGGGACCATGAAATCGATACCCCATACATAAAAAATATCCACTTCGAGAATAGTATTGAGAGGCATCTCATCTTTCTTTGAAATCCCCCCAGCCCTCTGAAACTCATCACATCTCTTGACTAAGTCACCGACATCTTTATACAATGTAGGCCAAAAGAAACCATAGCTCAACACCTTTGAAGCAGTCCTTGCCCTCCATGATGACCACCATACGGTGAGGAGTGGCAAGACTCAAGAATCGACCTTTGTTCTTCTTCCGTACACATCGCTGGATGACCCCATAAGTGCAAAGCTTGAATAAATATGGTTCATCCCAATAGAAGTCCATGCTATCCCTCCTAAGCTTCTTCCTTTTGTTAGAAGAGAGCTCACGAGGAACAACACCCGTGACAAGATAGTTGGCAATGTCGGCAAACCATGGCATTTCTTGCATTAACACCGAAAAATGTTGCTCATTGGGTAAACAGTCATTAATTTCAAGCCCATCACAAGGTCGACCTTGCTCCTCCAATCGAGAAAGATGGTCGGCCACTTGGTTTTCACTTCCTTTTCTATCAACAATATCCAAGTCGAACTCTTGAAGCAACAATACCCAACGCATGAGTCTCGCTTTGGAATCCTTTTTGGTCATGAGATACCGGAGTGCCGCATGGTCAGTGTGAACTATGACCTTGGAACCCATCAAATAAGGACGAAATTTCTCCATTGCAAAGACTATTGCCAATAGCTCCTTCTCCGTGACAGTGTAATTCATTTGGGTCGAGTTCATTATTTTGCTAGCATAATAGATTGGGTGGAATATCTTGTTCACCCTCTGGCCCAACACCGCCCCCACAGCTACATCACTAGAGTCACACATAAGCTCAAAAGGAGAGCTCCAATCCGGCACCGTGATGATATGAGTTGTGGTAAGCTTGTGCTTCAACAATTCAAAGGCACTCATGCAATTCTCATCAAAATGAAATTTGGCATCTTTCTCTAGCAATTTTCACAAAGGATTGACCACCTTAGAGAAGTCCTTAATGAAACGCCGATAGAACCCGGCGTGCCCAAGGAATCTCCGGACTCCCCTAACCGAAGTTGGTGGTGGCAACTTAGAAATCACTTCAATTTTTGCTTTGTCCACTTCAATACCATTCCTCGAGATCTTGTGGCCCAACACTATTCCTTATTCCACCATAAAGTGACACTTTTCCCAGTTCAACACCAAGTTGGTCTCTTCGCAGCGAGCAAGGACTTTGTCAAGATTACTCAAACGCTTATCGAAAGAATCCGCAACGACACTGAAGTCATCCATAAACACCTCAAGGAAGTATTCAACCATATCTGTAAAGATTGCCATCAT
Source organism: Nicotiana undulata (assembly GCA_005239495.1). NCBI lineage: Eukaryota > Viridiplantae > Streptophyta > Magnoliopsida > Solanales > Solanaceae > Nicotiana > Nicotiana undulata. The sequence goes on from ML266791.1 coordinate 51,246, forward strand.
GCACCGTTGAAAAGTGGCGGGTGCATTGCAAAGACCAAAAGGCATCAGGCGAAGGCAAAGGTACCATAAGGACATGTGAAAGTGGTCTTCTCTTGATCCTCTGGGGCAATCAAAATCTAATTATAACCTGAATACCCATCCAGAAAACCCGACCCGCAAGCCGATCTAACATTTGATCCAAGAAAGGTAAGGGGAAATGGTCCTTGCGGGTCACTTTGTTGAGCTTGCGGTAATCCATACACACCCGCCAACCTGTGACCGTTCTCATTGGAATGAGTTCATTTTTATCATTTTGGACCACCGTCATTCCACCCTTCTTCGAAACACATTGGACCAGAGAAGTCCAAGCGTTATCCGAAATTGGGTAGACAACCCCCGCATCAAGCCGTTTAATTATTTCTTTCGTCACTACCTCTTGCATTGCCTCGTTGAGCCTTCGTTGGTGTTCTACAGAAGGATTTGATCCATCCTCCAAGATGATTTTGTGCATGCAAAAAGCGGGGCTTATTCCCTGAATGTCCGCAAGAGTCCATCATATTGCTTTCTTCCTCCTCCGTAGCACATTTAAAGTTGAGTCTACTTGCAATTAGGTTAGGCAAGAGGAAAGAATGACAGGAAAAGTACGAGAGGGACCAAGATATTCATACCTGAGGTGGGAGGGTAGTGGCTTCAACTCCAAAGTCGGGGGCTCTTCAATTGAAGGCTTTGTTGGTGGAGTCTTCCGGTTCTCCAAGTCCAATGATAGCTTCCTGGGACCATAAAAGTAAGAACCCATGCCTTGAAGGGCATTGGTACTTTCAAGAAAACCATCTACCACGTAATCCTCATGGTCCAATAAGGCTGCATCCACTGGGTCATCAACATGAATCATAGAGCTTGCATCATCAATAATCACCTCAGTGACGAGGTCCATAAATGAGCATACTTTTGTATTGTTTGGCTGCTTCATTAACTTACACACATGGAATACCACCTTCTCATTGCCCACTAGGAAAGTGAGATCCCCAGCTTCCAAATCAACTAAGGCCTTCCCCGTTTCAAGGAAGGGCCTTCCCAAAATGATGGAAACCTCAAAATCCACTTCGCAATCCAATATGACAAAGTCCGCGAGCACAATAAATTTGTCCACGCGCACCAAAACATCATCAATTCTCCCTAGGGGCCTCTTCATCGACCTATCTTCCATTTGCAAATGCATGGAGGTCGCCCAATCCCCAATGTTTTAAATACCGAGTATGGCATCAAGTTTATACTCGCTCCAAGGTCATACAAGGCTTTAGCAAAATCCGCACTCCCGATTGTGCAAGTAATGGTAAAAGCTCCCGGGTCTTCAAGTTTGGGTGCCATTGAATGTGCTATAGAACTCACTTGGTGAGCCATCTTGATGGTTTCACACTCCATAGACCGCTTTTTTGTGACCAAGTCCTTCATGAACTTAGCATACTCGGGCATTTGTTCCAAGGCTTCAACCAACGGGACATTGATGGAAAGATTCTTCATCATATCAATAAACTTCATGAATTGAGTCTCTTGCTTTTGTTTCGCCAACCGTTAAGGGTATGGAGGAGGGGGCCTAGGCAATGGTGCCTTGGCTTGTGGGACCACCGACTCCGGCATATCAATCACGTGTTCCCTAGACGGGTTCACGTCCCTTTGCAAATCCTCCCCATTATCATGGATATCAATTCTCACCTTACTAGTAGTTGCCTCTTACACCACTTGCTCAACTTCAATTGGTAACTCATCATGGGGAAATGCATCATCATCGACAACAATTCACTTTTGCCTAGAAGTACTTGCTTCACCACCTTTTCCACTTCTCGTGGTCACCGCCATGGCGTGACCGGTATTATTATTGTTCCCACCCTTGGGGTTCACCACTGTATCACTCGGTAGTGCACCCTTTGGGCGTGTGTTTAAGGCATGAGAAATTTGGTCCATTTGTATTTCAAGGTTCCTAATGAAGGTGTTGTGAGAGGCCAACTGAGCATCGGAGTCCGCATTTCGCTCCATCATTTGCCTGAACATGTGTTCAATTCTCCCCATATCATTGCTTGATGAGCTTTTTCCTTGAGATTGGTACGGGGTGGATTTCTTGGTTGTTGGTACATCGGGGGCCTTTGAAATCTCGACCCCCCGTTACCATTTCCACCCCAGTTGTTGTTGGTGTTGTTTCCTCCACTCCAATTGTCATCATTGTTGTTCCCCCATTGTCGATCGTTATTGTTCCCCCAATTCCTTGCATTGTTGTTATTGTTCCAATTTCTTTGTCTTTGATTACCCCAACTTTGATTGTTGCCTTGGTTTCTCTAGTTTTGATCGTTGCTTTGACTGTTTCCTTGACCTTGGTAATTATTAGCATACATCACATCCTCTTCTTGGTCATCATATTCTTCTTCTTAACTATATCCACTTGGCCCTTGGTCACCCTGATCATTGTTGCTTTGCTTAGAATTTCCCCGAGGTCTTCTTTGATTCACCAACACATTCACTCCCTCCATGGCATTTACTTGCTTTGGCCCTTGCAATTGTTGGTGCCATGTTCTTGGAGCTCTTTATTAAGGCTATTAACACCAGATTCACCTTGAGGAACATTCGCTCTGCTTTTCCAAGACGATGATGTGTCGGCCATCTCATCTAATACCTCACATGCCTCGGGGTAAGACAATTTAATGAAGTTTCCACCGGCCAACTGATTGACCACACATTGATTGACAGTGTTTATCCCTCGGTAGAAAGTCTGTTGGATCATGGATTCAGTCATGTCGTCGTTCGGACATTCCTTAACCATGGTCCGGTATCTCTTCCATATCTCATGCAAAGGCTCGTTGGGTTCTTGCTTAAAGGCCAAGATTTCATCTTTGAGGCCCATACTTACTGCCTTCCTACTCAATGCATCAACCACCACATTGGCCTTCCCCGGATGATACAATATAGTGACGTCATAGTCTTTCAATAACTCTAACCATATCATTTGCCTCAATTTGAGATCCTTTTGCTCGAACAAATACTGAAGGTTGCGATGATCCGTGAAAACCTCACTTGGCACGCCACAAAGATAGTGCCTCCAAATCTTCAACGCGTGAACAATGGCTGCCAACTCTAAGTCATGGACATGGTAATTCTTCTCATGAACATTCAACTGCAGCGACACATATGCAATCACCCTGCCTTCCTGCATCAATACCTCTCCAAGCCCCACGCGGGAGGCATCAGAATAGACCGTGAAAGATTCTGAACCTTATGGCAATACAAAAACTGGTGCTGAAGTCAAGGCTATCTTGAGCTTCTGAAAGCTCGCCTCACACTCGTCCGACCATTAGAATGGGGAACCCTTCTAAGTCGATTTAGTAATCAGGGATGCTATAGATGAGAACCCCTCCATGAAACGACGGTAGTAACCTGCCAAACCCAAGAAGCTCCTGATCTCCGTGGCTGAAGTAGGTCTAGGCCAGTTCTTGACTGCCTCAATCTTCTTAGGATCTACCTGGATACCCTTTGCTGATACGATGTGACCCAAGAAAGCGATTGAATCCAACCAAAACTCGCACTTTGAAAATTTAGCATACAACTGATTGTCCCTCAAAGTCTGAAGTGCTATCCGGAGGTGCTTCTCATGCTCCTCCCGACTACGGGAGTATATTAGAATGTCATCAATGAACACAATTATGAAGGAATCCAGATAATTCTTAAAACCCGATTCATCAAGTCCATAAATGTTGCTGGGGCATAATCAAGCCATAGGACATCACTAGAAATTCATAGTGCCCACACCTTGTTCGCAAAGCTATCTTAGGGACATAAGATGCCCTAATATTCAATTGATTGTAGCCCGATCTCAAAACAATCTTTGAAAACACCTTGGCACCCTGAAGCTGATTAAAAAAATCATCAACAAAACCGGTGCACCCCAGGGCGAGACACTAGGCCTAATGAAGCCCTTGTCAAGCAAGTCTTGCAAATGTTCTTTCAATTCTTTCAATTCTGGTGGGATCATCCGATATGGGGAATAGAAATTGGTTGAGTGCCCGGAGCCACATCAATGCAAATATTGATATCTCTTTCGGGTGGCATCCCCTGCAGATCTCCAGGAAACACCTCGCCAAACGCACGAACCAGCGGCACCAAATCTATAGAAGAAGCCTCAGCACTAGAATCACGAACATGAGCCAAATAGGCCAAACACCCCTTCTCGACCATTCAACGACCCTTCGTATAGCAAATAACCATGTTGGAGGGATGACCAGGAGTCCTTCTCCACTCTAATCAAGGCAACCCCGGCAAGGTTAAAGCCACTGTCTTGGCGTGACAGTCCAAGATAGCGTAATAAGGTGACATCCAATCCATACCCAATATGACATCGAAATCCACCATATCAAGAAGCAAAAGGTCTACCCTAGTTTCAAGACTCCCAATAACGAACACACACGAGTGATATACACGATCTACCACAATAGAATCCTCCACGGGCATAGACACATAAACAAGGACGCTCAATGAATCACGGGGCACAACCAAATATGAAACACAATAAGATGACACATAAGAGTAAGTAGAATATGGATCAAACATAACTGAAGCATCTCTATTGCAAACTGAAATAGTACCTGTGATAACAGCATCAAAGGAATCCGCCTTAGGTCTAGCTGGAAATGCATACAATCGGGGCTGGGCCCCACCACCCTTAACCATGTCTCTGGGATGACCTCTGACAGGCGGACCTCTACCTCTAGCGGGCTGGCCACCACCTCTAACAATCTGGACCCTACCTTTGGCTACCTAACCCCTACCCGTGGATGGCTGGGCAGGTGGTGCAGCAGCTGGTGCCGGAACTATAGCACAAGAACCCTGATATTGAGAACTATCCGACGCGCAAGGTCAATATCTAGCAATGTGCCTCAGGTCACCACAAGTATAACAAGACTTCGGCTGCTGAGACTGCTAGCTGGCAAACTAACCATGTCAACCTGTTTAACCACCCTGAAAACTCTGGAGAGGAGGTGCACTGATAGGAGCTGGCTGATAAAAATAAGGCAAGTAAGAGCCCGACCACATGGGGCACCATGGGATATCTGAAGTGCTGAATGGAGTGGTGTGGAAGAATGGCCCCTACTGAAAGTAACCTCGCCTCCATATGAGGCACCGCTGAATACACCGGAATGGTGAGGTCTCTTGTCTGACCCCTGACCTCCCAATCAAAGAACTACCTCAACTCGCCAGGCCACATTGGCGGCATCCTTGAAAGATACCTCGCTCCCTGTCTCCTTAGCCATCTGCAATCGGATAGGCTGAGCAAGACCCTTAATAAATCTCCTAACCCTCGCCCTCTCTATGGTAGAAAGAGAGTAGCATGACGAGCCAAATCCATGAAACGTGTCTCATACTACGTAACATTTATGCTGCCCTGCTGGAGTGCTCAAACTGACGGCAGCGCTCCTCTCTTGTAGTAATAGGTAGAAACGTCTCCAAGAAGAGGTATGAAAGTTGATCCCAAGTAAGAGCAGGTGACATAGCTGGTCTAGTCAATAGATAATCTCTCCACTATTTCTTGGTAGAACCTGTCATTTGGAAAGCAGCAAAATCGACCCCATTGGTCTCCAAAATACCCATGTTCCGAAGAACCTCATGACAACTATCAAGGTATTCTTGGGGGTCCTCTAAAGTGGCATCAGCAAAATGAACAGGGAAAAGCTTGATAAACCTATCCAATCTCCACAAAGCATCGGAGGACATAGTTGCCCCAGCAACAAGCGGTGCTGCAACTACTGGATGAACTACCCCAACTGGATGGGCTGATGGGGTCTGAATATGAGGAGTAATCTGCTCCGGAGTGTGTGTAGAAGGAGTCTGAACTCCTCCTCCAGCCTAAGACACGGCTGCTGCCATGGGGAATACTTCAGTCTGGGCTACACTATCCATAAGGCCCACTAGCCAGACCAAGGCATCCTGAAGCACTGGGGTAGCAATGAACCCCTTTGGGACCTGAGTTGGTACCGCTGGAGCGGTCTGAGCTGTAGCCCCCTCATCAGGCTCTATCTGGGGCTCCACAACTGGAGCTCCTTCCTGAGCACTGGGTTGAGTCCTGCCTCGGCCCCTGGCATGGCCTCGGCCTTTGCCCCTTGTAAGAGTTAATGATGCTGGAGTATCCGTTTTCTGGTCAGTGGAATAAGAGGTACATGTTCTCGCCTTTTGTGGGAGAATAATAATAGAAGAGTCAAGTAGTATTGGTATAACAAGAACTGCACGATAAAGTAGAAATAAAATGAACTTGTTCCTAACTTTATAGCCTCTACCAGATAAGTACAGACGTCTTTGTACCGATCCCTCAGACTCTATTAGGCTTGTCCGTGAATTGTGAGACTTAGGTAACGTAGTGCTATGATACCAACTTGTCACGACCCATATTCCCACTGTCGGTACCGTGATGGCGCCTAATACTGTACTTTCTAGGCAAGCCAACATTTGAGGGTTTTCGATATTTAAAACAATTAAAAACATATAAGAAATGTTACTACCATCCAATATACGATACCAAAAGTAATAAATGATATAGTAAAATGTTACTGCAAAACTAATACTAATGTCTAGCTGCCCAGGGTTTGGAGTCACAATTCACGAACTACTAAGAGTTTATTACAAGTATTTGGCTGAAAGAAATAGTATATAACTGTTTTGAACTAATTAAAACAGCAACTGAATAATAATGAAGAGACTCCAGGAATCTGCGAACCTGAGCATATCTACCTCGTATCTCTATGCGAAAGTGTCAGCTCTAACTCTAACTCAGCTCCGAGCTAAACCTGGATCTGCACAAGAAGTGCAGAGTGCAGTATCAATACAACCGACCCCATATACTGGTAAGTGTCGAGCCTAACCTTGGAGAAGTAGTGACGAGTCTAGGACAGGACACCATATAAAAACCTAGACATATATATATTCATGCTATTGGAAATAATAACAAATAAGGAATTAAAACAATAATTAATGGGAAGGGAGCATGCGATGGGAATTTTCAACCTAAGGAGTGAGAAAACGAAAAGACAGAAATAGACAATGATCAACAAACAAATTAAGCAATTAAAATAGAAAGGAAATTTGCACGGCATCACCCTTCGTGCTTTTACTCTCAGCCTCACCAAATAATAAATAAAATGAACGGCATCACCCTTCGTGCTTTTACTCTCATCCTCGCCAGATTATAAATAAGAAGTCACGGCATCACCCTTCGTGCTTTTACTCTCAACCTTACAATATAAATAAATTATGCACGACATCACCCTTCGTGCTTTACACTCTTCCTCACAATATAAATAAATTATGCCCGACATCACCCTTTTGTGCTTTAAACTCTTCCTAACAATATAAATATATTATGCAGGGCATCACCCTTCATGATTTACACTCTTCCTCACCAATCGTAGAATCATTAACAATAGATAAAGAGAAATTTTCACAAGAAATCAGCCTTTCCTTAAGCAGAATCACAAGAATAGGGACCAAACGAAGTCTTATTTTGACAAATTTTATATGGTTAGACTCGGGAGAGGACGAGGGTTTTGATTCCTCCATTCTTTTTACTAAATTCAAGACCTGGGCCTGGGGGCCGGGTTTTGGCCGATTTCGGATTTTTGGCATATTTTATAGTTTTTATTGTGGAATTCGATTTGTTTGCCCATATTGATGGTATTAAACTGATTATGGTTAGATTTTGAACTTTTGGAGACCGAGTCCAGAGACGAGGGCATCTGGAGTAGAATTTAATGTTGTTAAGGTAAGTAACAATTTTAACTCTGGCTTTGAAGGTATAAACCCGGAGAGTTTGATATCTTGTCATTGTTTGGTGGTGATCCCCACTATAGGTGACGGGCGTGTGGGTGTGCACCTCGAGAGATTGAGACTTGGTCCGTCCTTTGAGGCTTGAGGTCTAATAGCCATTATTTATGTTTACGTAGTTACTTGTTGTTGAACTTCTTTGCCTTCATGTTAGAGATCATGTTTAGGCTTTATTCATGCTCACATTATTTGTACCCACTCATAGAAATTATTGTACATGTGTACCTCAGTCTCTATTATTTGCTAATATACTGTGATACTTGATGTGGGCTGTGTCCCATTATTTGTTGATGATGGTGAGGCTAGTGAGGTACATGATTGAGTGAGACCGAGGGCCCGATAGTGAGGATATTAATATCATAGCGCGTGAGTTATATGCGTAGCACGTGAGCTGACCGTGGGGATCCAGGTATTGATATGATAGCATGTGAGTTGTCTCTGCTTAGCGCTTGGGCTGTAGGAGCCCCTCCAGAGTTTGTACACACCCCTAGTGAGCGCAGAGTGTTGAGTGTATTGGGTGTTGATCATTGAGTGTTGAGTGCGAGTGCTGAGTGATGGAGTGGCATTGCTGTGAGGTTGCATTTACTTTTGTTGTTGTTACATTTATATGTTAAATTTCTTTGTAGCATTTACTGAGCTATGGAATTTACCTATTTATTCATGTTTATTGTAATTTGTGAAAATAAATAATTGGACTGTTTTGCTTAGCTCATCAATGCTGCTCAGTTCCTTAGTTATTTATGTTACTACTGAGTCGATTGTAATCATACTACACCCTGCACTTCATGTGCAGATCCAGGTGAGTTAGAGTGCGGCGATCGTTGAGTTCAGGCCGGCTATTTGTGGAGACTGCAGGGTAGCTGCCAGCACCCGCAGGACCTTGTTACTCCTTTTATCACTTATTCTTTTAGACAGTACTATATCTTACTTCATAGTTTTAGACACTCGTGACTTAGTGACACCCCAAAGTTTGGAGCTAGCTTCCGTATCTTTATATGAATTATATTTAGAGTTGATTTAGTTTATGAGAAATTTAAATATTGATATTGTTTTAGTAAATTCTTAAAATCAATCAATAGTAAAATTTTGAGAAATAGGCTTGCCTTGTAACACGATAGGCGCCATAACGATCATGGTTAGATTTTGGGTCGTGACAACTGGCGAGATGGAAAACGACACACCTAAACATGGCGGGACGTACTACTTTAATTAAGGCAACACTTAATGCCATTCCCAACCACATCATGCAAATCATTTCCCTTCCAATTAATTTGATCTCTAGATTAGAATCCTATCAAAAGAATTTTCTTTGGGGCTCCACCTCCCAAAAAAGACGGGTACACCTTATTAATTAGAATATATAACTACCAATAAGGATCAAGGGGACTAGGTATTCCATTTCTTAGAGATAAAAATGACGCGCTACTAGCTGCTACTGCATGGAGGATTTTCCATAATCCCCAAACCCATTGGGCTTTCTTCCTCCTTAATAAATATATTACTTACCCCCGTAATCAAATCCAAAAAACTTCCACCTTATGAAAACACATTATGCGTGGGTGGCAAACTTGCCAATACGGCCTACAATGGCAAGTTACCAAAGGCACACATGTGCGCTTTTGGACTGACAATTGTATAGCTCCAAACATCAATATTCGAAGCCCTATACACGAACCCTTACACAATCACGGAGCTCAGCTGACTGTCGCAAAGGCTCTAAATCTTAAATAAGAAACTCACACAACCCTTTCTTTTGATTTACCTGCCCATATCACCCACATAATAAAAACCACTTACCTAACTACTTATGGAAACCAACCCCATCATCTCATCTAGGGTCTAACTCCCACAAGCCTCTTCAGTGTTAGCCGGTGTTACAACATACTCAGAAAATCAACACATACAGCTAACCATCATGGGTGGATTTGGAATCTTCACATGCTACCAAAAATTAAATTTTTCCTATGGTTAATTAGCCATAATAGGCTGCCTACCAAACTATACCTTCATCAATTGGGAAGTATTACCTCTAACATATCCACCATATGCCCCTTTGGGGAAGAATCAATAAGCCAAATTTTAATACATTGTACTCACGCCTAACACATTGTGGCTAAAATAACTAGTTCTCCAAAAAGGCACCCTTTCCTCTACCAACATTCCTTTAAAAGAATTAATTCCTTTTACCTTATGGCCCCTTTGGAACGTTAGAAATAATTTGTTTTTGTTTTTTTAAATAAGAATCAAAACCTTCTATACTAACAATTCTCCAACTCACAAATGAATTTCACTATCTCACCCTATCACTCTGCCAAGGCATGTAATAAAATACCCATGTATCTTAAATGGAACCCACACACAGGGTACTGGCTCATGGGTTATGTGGGGCATTATCCGTTGAAAAGCGTTATCAATATCGAAGCCTTACCACGCGGGTTGCAAATGGAAATTATGCACAACCTAACTCCTCTCCAAATCCAAACGGATGCATAAGAGGTTACAAAGATGCTACAAAATCATACTTTACTAGACTCACCCATGTTAATTGATTGCAGATTCCTGATCCAACAACTGAGTAGTCCTAGATTCAATGGTAGCAGATAAACTAGCTCATTTTGGAATGGAACTGGAGGGCACCACCATCACCGTTTTGCAGATCCTCCGCATTTCATCTACCGGTAACTAATGAATGATAAGCAGGGTTGTGGGAAGATTAGAAGGGTCACGATTTCATGGACTCAACACAATCTTTTTGTACCATCACTGACATGCCTTCCACAAGCTATGCCTCTACAAACGCATTACTAGTGCAGGATGCCCAACGTAGTACTTGTAGTCAATCATTATTTCTTAATGTACAACGGCACAACACTGCCGATAGTAGTTCAAATAGGTCTTTTTGTAATACTTCCTACGTGCAGAATCTCCATGTAACATATGATAATTAATATAAAGTTGTCTTGACAACCTAAAAAAAGGTTAGAATACGTAGGCTTGAGAGCTAATTCGGTCTAATGTGTAGGTCGGGGGGACTTTTTGGGTTTCCTTTTGGACTAATATTATGTTTCGTAAAGGGACAAATATACTCTTGTACAATGAGAAAATATTAAATATATATCTTTCGTTATACTTTGGGTTCAAATATATCCCTACTATTATATTATTATTTTAAATATACCCATCTTCCGTTAAGTTTGTCCAAAGTGGACATCTAACCTTACGTGACACTAACATTTGAAGAGGTGGATGGCATGTGGCATGCCACATCAGCGCCTCTAACCCATTTTACCTCTTCGCTCTATTTTTTTTTTCACCACTAATGTTTTTTCATCTCTGCTACCATTTCCACCATAACCGCCACCATGAACAATATTGAATTTCACTCTAACTATGATATTGGAAGCATCTGATAAGATAAGTGGCAGAATAATGAAGGAGGAATTCGACGGAGAGAAGATGGAGCTCTCCTATCTGGGAACATGCACTCAGAGGTGTACCCACATTGTGGGTGGAGGGGTCACGGGACCCCACTAAACTCGGCAAAAATTATGTATATGCCACTAAACACAAAAGGCTGGATGGGAGAAGTGGTGTTGGTGCTTAAAATTCCCTGCTTTTCTTGATGGATGTGGGTTCGAAACTAACTTACGCTTTTCTCCTCTTCTCTCTTTTAGTTCTTGCCTTTTCTTCTCTTTTCTATTTTAATTCTTTGAATACAAGGTAATTTATACTTAGCAAATTACTTTATTTTTTACTTTTATATTTTTTTGGATTCAATTATAGTTTAGCACTAACACATAATAGTCTATTAAATTAATTTTTCTTTTTCAAATGCCTCCCTTAAAATTTAAAGCATCAAATTGATTATTAACATGCCCTTAATATTGATTTCTTTTGTAAGTTTTTAATAATTTAAAGTTTGAACGCCCTTTTGATCACTAACCCCTTTTAATTTAAAGTAGATTTTTTAAAGTGTGAGATATGGTTAATCAAATACATTCCCTTCTTATAGTACCCATTTTGCGAAAAAAATCTCTCTCTATTAGGTGCTTTCTTTTTCTTTTTCTTTTTTTTTTGTTTGAAATTGGATGATAAGTCATCATAATCATTAAGATTTTAAAGAGGTTCACGCTGAATTTTATCGCTAGTGATTAGCATACAGTGGTGCCCATGTTGTACTCAAATCCTGGGTTCGCTTCTGCTTGCACTTCACTCTCAAATTCGTACTTGCTTCTCTACAGTAATGCCCGTTACTATATCTATGATCACAGGTTCCTAACATTTTAAACAAAATATATGAACTGTAAAATGTTCAAATTTGAATGTTTAACTGTGTAGTGGTGTAGTTAATGGTTGTGTGTGTCACGACCCAAAATTTCCACCATCAGAACCGTGATGGCGCCTAACATTTCACTTGCTAGACAAGCCAACGTTAAAACAATTTATTCTTTTTAACAATTCAAAATTGAATAATGAAGAAGAACTTATTTAACTGCAATAATCCAAAGTAAATAATGTGGAAGCTAAAACAGCCAAACGTTTAACACATCCATGAACCCCGCGTCATAAGTGCACAAGCTACTAAAATAATATATATATATATATATAAGGGTCTAAAATAACATAAAGATGTCTGAAAAGAAGATACACAGCTAAATAAAAACAAAGAAGGGGACTCTAGGAGCTGCGGGCGCGGAGCAGTTGTACCTCAAGTCTCTGCATGATGTCCAATCCGAGCTCACTAGTAGCCGCCGCTGGGACCGACTTCAAAATCTGCACAAGAAGTGCAGAGTGTAGTATGAGTACAAACAACCTCATGTACTCTATAAGTGCCGAGCCTAACTTTGACGAAGTAGTGACGAGGCTAAGGCGGGTCACCTACACTACAACATGTATGAGTATATAATAATGACAGAAAATGGAAATACAAAACAGGATTAAACAGTCAATTGAAAATAATAACTACAGCCTCAAGAAATGAACCAGTGTCGTCCAAAATTACCAATCCTTAGAACTTCAAGTAACAATACTGAAAACCAACACACCTTAAGTAAATAGAAACACATAGGTTGTTGCGGCGCGCAACCCGATCCCACCGGACAACACAGAACCCTCCTTTATTTCACCGTAATAACATGAACAACAATAAATAATATATAGATATGTTGCTTTGCGCAACCCGATCACACCATATAACGATATCGGTATCATAATTCATCCTTATTTCGCCATAACAATCCACCTTATTCCACCTGTTGCAGCGCGCAACCCGATCCTACCATACAATACGAATTCACCTTTATTATAACATATCAATCCACCCTTATTACATATGTTGCGACTTGCTGCCCGATCCCATTATATCAATACCGAATACTCAATGTGCACAGTCAAATAAACAGTTCAAACCACAAAAACCTTTACGATCAATAAATACCAAATTGAACCAAAAAGGAAACAGTGTACAACATAGGAATCTACACAAGTAATACTACACAACGAGACCAACCCAGTAATTGACAATTAGAAGGTGCAAGTGTGTGTCACTCGGAGTACGGTTTCACTTGATATGTCCAAGTGTGTATATATATATATATATGTATATTAGAAGGTGCAAGTGTGTCACTCGGAGTACGGTATCACTTGATATGTCCAAGTGTGTGTGTATGTGGAGCTTGTTGTGGCTGGAATATCCATTCACATGAGAATAGAAAAAGGGAGAATTACAAGAATGAATTGGTTCATCAAGTTATACACGCACAATAATGTATTTTTACATGATCCATAATTTTATTCATAGCATGTTACCGTTTTTCAAAAAGATTCGTTCAAACTTATTATAAACCATCTGCAGTGATTTTTAAGTAATATGTCGATTTCGTAACAAATTAAATAAAAAGGTATTTCTATTTGTAGCTCGATCGTAAGAAAAGCTAGCCTCTTATTTTGTGGACTAAACCATTTTTTTCTTTTTGCGTGAAAGTTAAAGAAATTATTTTCGGAGAATTAAAGGGTATACTTGGAAGTCTCAAGTCCTTAAACCTAATAATCAACTGTAAATGATTAAGGGGAAGTAAGCATTTATGAGAAGAAAGAAGAAAGGAAAAAAAATGTTTCGCTGCCCTCATGTGCAATTATGGTGTAATTTTGGAAGATATTTACGTATATGTAATTTTTTTTATTAAAAAAAACCTTATTAGTGCAAATTTAATGAGTGTCTGTAGTGTTTAGGGAATATATATAAATAAATAATCCAAAAATGGAAAGAAAAGGGAAATCCTAATCCAATACAAACAATGTAAAAATTAACCCTAGGGAAAGGAATAATTAGGAAGCCTTGTCTCCTATACAGGGGCGGCTCCAGGGTTCCCTCATCTGAGATCTCTGGGGAAGAAGATCAAATTGGCCCTTGCGGCGAAAGGGAAAATGGCTTTCTGTTAGAGAGTGATCGAGAGAAATTTTCAGTTGGGAGCCATTCTTTTGCAGCTTGGAGACATTGTTGTTATGTTTTTCATTTATGAACCATTGTTGTGTGGTCTCTTTCGAGCGGTTCCTTCTTTTCTTTTTTCGATGATTTAAAGGCGACAACTCTTTTCACCAATCCTGCCACCTTTTTTGTGGATCATCCTGTGGTTACCGGATGATGGGAATAACAAAGCAGAAATTTGGAAATGAGCACGAAATGCCTTATCGCCGTGGAGGAAAAATCGGACTATTCGGGGGAGCTGGAGTGGGTAAAACAGTACTTATTATGGAATTGATTAACAATATTGCTAAAGCTCACGGGGGCGTATCCGTGCAGAAAGATTCTAAATATGAGAAGTCCCCTTGGATTCGAGAAGAAGGAAATGAAGAACGGGAACGAAACGAAATAAAGCGTTTCTAGCTCTAGTTTCGAATGAGTAGTGATAAGACCGTTTACTATTTCTTGAAGCTCAACCTCTCCCCCGGATGAACCATATAGCCAAGAGAAACCATGAACCAGAATAGAAGAGCTTGCCCCACCCAACGATGTTGGTGGCCTAAAGCCAAACCTCAATTAGAGGCCTTAAATTTATATAAGAAAATTTAATATATATTTTTTATTTTAATTTTTTTGTATGATTGTATACCATCCATCTTGTATGTATTTTGATCATTGATTCATTTATCACTAGCTTTTATCATTGCAAATATTTGGTAATTCTACTCACTAAGACCTGTATAATATTTTAAAAAAACAATAATGACTATTAAGATAAAGTAATATTTTTATAAATTCTCATAATATAATAATCTCAATTTTTTACCATATATAGATGTCAATATAATTTCATACAATTAAAATAGTTAAAGTCTATTTCAAAAAATAAATGGCATAATCCATTCTTTATAAGAAATAATAAACTCTGAAAGATACTACAAGGGACTTCATTCTTAATTATCAAAGTCGTCATCAAATTATTTATTTTCCTATATTACATATTCATTAACTCAAGTTATTCACTTGAACAACCTCTATCACATTCCAAACAAAAAAGAATAAAATTCAACCACTATCTTTTATTAATAATTTTATGATATGTAATACTATACAATTTGAAAACTTTGGGGTCTTCAATTCTAGAGGGGCCTAAAGTAATTGCTTTAATGGCTTCCCCTTGAGCCGGCACTGCTCCTATATATATTCAACAAACATGCGTGAAGAGTAAAAATAAGTTTGTTTCAAAATTCCTCGCTTAGCTAATCGTTAATGGCTAAACTATTTCCATATTCTCTTCTTACAGTAGTTGTTGCAATCATGATAATTTTCCCTTCCACTACCCTCTCAACCAGCAGAAAACTATCAGCTCCTTCTCCAAAACCCAATAATATTATTACTACATCATTAAATGAAGACCCAACAATACAGATTCTTGACATCTCTCCTAGTTATGAGAGCGTTGCTCCGAGTTATGTGATCAGTACTACTTCTGATGATGATTGTGAGAGCTCGGGTTGTTATGTTTCGTTAAATCCTGATGATGACCACAATTTATTATTCGTACTGTTTTTTACGCTACTTTGATTTTTGTAGCTGTCAGCCTCGTGTTGTTGGTAATATGGATTAATTGGTATGATTCATAAATATGTCCCGGCTACAAAAGCAGCGTGATCCGACAAGTGAGGTGCACATATATGCCTTGGACTAATTTGCTCAAAGTTACATAGCTTTATTTCTATTATTGGTAGCTTCTAGGTAATGTCTAGGATATAAGTATGTTCTTTCATTTAAGTTGTACACATGAACCATATAAGTGTATTTTTACATCAGTTTACTTACTGTTTTTCTTATAAATTCGTTCGGACTTATTTATTATAGATTGTCTGCAATTACTTTTAAAGTTATAGTGTCACGACCCGTTTCCGGGTTGTGATGGCGCGTGTCGTGGAACCAGGCTAGCCAACCGTTACAACAATACTCAATTCATTTACTAGAGAAATTTACTCATCATTGGCTCAATTCATAGAAATACTGACATTTTAAATCATTTAAACAGTCTAACAAAGAAATAAACTCCAACAATCCCCCTTGGATCTGGAGTCACGCAGTCATGAGCTACTAACATCAATACAACTGAGAATAATAATACTGAAGTTTTAAGTTTCCAATTTCTAATACAGAAGGGAAGAATAGGGAAAAGAGGGACGGGACAGCGAATGCCAGCTGCTACCTCGTCGGCTCCGGGAGAATAGTTGTTATCACCGCTTCGCGTCAAATCTCGGTGAACCTGGATCTGCACACACAGTGTGCAGGTAAGTAAGGAAAACAACCTACGGTCCGAGGAGGTAGTGACGAACTCAACCTCCGTAAATAACAATTCGAATAATGAATATTTCAGAAATTACCCGAGTATATCAGTGACAATATCCGTAAATAACAATTAAATGCCATGTATGTATCATGCAACTCTCACAGGTAGTCCTCTCGGTACACATAATTGGCCATTGGCCCAGGGAAATCCATCCCGTAACATGTACGACGTGGTGACTCAGTCACTAAGTACCGAGGGAGCAGGCCAATTCAGCCTTTCGGAGAAATCCATCTCCGGGATATCATACTCATCCATAATCTGTACCAGGGAAATCCATCCCTCCATATCTCATAAACAGTATCTGTGCCAGGGAAATCCATCCCTCTATATCTCATATCTCGGACAAATCCATGTCCAGGGAAATCCATCCCTCAATATCTCATATCTCGGACAAATCCATGTCCAGGGAAATCCATCCCTCAATAACTGTGCGCTCACTGGGGGTGTAAAGACTCCGGAGGGGCCGCCAAGGATATGGCCCAAGCGCTATATATATATCAAGCCCACGAAGGGTATATCATCTCAACATTTGGCTCTAGGCCCATACTCAGTCAGAATTACCAGTCTCCTCACAACACTCTCATTATGTAACAGCCCAAACAATGGCAATGCATGATAAATAAATGATTTCTGAGACTGAAATACGAATACATGTATAATAACAGGACTGAGTATGCACAAGTAAAGTTCGCAATAGAAACAACAGTAACGGACCCTTTCCGGTCTCCACATATAGACATGAAGTCTTATCATTTATACTTGTTATGTTTCTTTTAGTTTCTATGCATTAGTAGCGTTCACATTATCGATATCATGGTGGAATAACAGTTAAACCGTGCCTGGGGATAAGCCGGGCCACAACAATTCAAC
>ML266791.1:69418-86465 GCA_005239495.1 Nicotiana undulata
GAGTTTTGAGTCCAAGAAACTTACCTCCTTGAAGAAACAATGAATTTCCTCTTCAAAATCCCTTCAAAACCTCCAACCCTTGTGTAAAAATGGTGAAAGAGGACAAATTTCGCGAAGGCTGCCTTTTTATAGTTCTGCCCAGGCATTTACGCAACAGCGGTATGTTTTCTCGCACCTGCGACTCCGCAGGCGTGACAATTTGACCGCACCTGCAGAACTCACTTAAAATCCCAGACTTTGCACCTGCGGCCTCTTTATCGCAACACCGGTACCGCAGGGGCGACATATTGACCGCACCTGCGGTCCTTCACTTAACACTCCGAGCCCGCGCCTGCAAACCCATTTCCCACACCTGCGACCTTGCAGGTGCGATTCTCCTTCCGCCCTTGCGACGAATTTCCGCCCCTGCGCCTTCACTCTTGCGCCTGCGATGTCCGCACCTGCGGCCCAAGCATCGCAGGTGCGATCACACCAGCAGTAGCAGCTTCTGCTGCATTTCAAGTCCCAATTTCTTCGTTTAACGTCCGAAATCAAACCCGAGCCCCTCGGGACCCCAACCAAACATACCAACATATCAAACATGGTTATTCAAACTTAGTCGAGCCATTAAAACACCAAAAACAACATCAAAACTATAAATTATCATCCAATTCAAGCCTATGATTTCCAAAAACTTCCGAAACACGCATTTGATCAAAAACCCAACCAAACCATCTCCGAATGACCTGAAAATTTGTAGGCAAGTCCAAAATGACCTAACGAAGCTACAGAAACTCTCAGAATCCCATTCCGATCCTCGAATCAAAATCTCGCCTATCAACCGAATTCGCCAAAATACTAACTTCGCCAAGTCAAGCCTAATTCTACACCGGGCATCCTAAAAATATTCTGAACACACTCCTAAGTCCCAAATCACCTAACAAAGCTATCGGAATCATAAAATCCGCATTCCGAGGTCGTTTACCAATAAGTCACCTCCGGATTGATTTTTCCAACTCTAAAGCTCTTGTTAGAGACTAAGTGTCTCAATCCACTCTATTTTCACTCCGAACCCAAACCAACCAACCCCAAAACTTCATGAACAGTCTAACCGAGCTACTACAAGACAGACTTAAAGGAATAGATGCGTATATTGCGTAACGACGAACCGAGTCGTTACATTCTCCCCCTCTTAAATAATCGTTCATCCTCGGACGGGTCTAGAAACATACCTGGAGTCTCAAACTCAAGAGAAGTTCTTGGCACGTTCGAGGACGAACATCTATTTAAGTGGGGGAGAATGTAACGACCCGACCGGTTGTTTTGAGCTCTAGCACGTCGTTCGGCGGTTTGAGGCCATGAACAACTTCATTTCAGGTATTATGACTTGTGCGTATGGTCGGAGTTGAAATTAGGGAAGTTCCAAGTTAAATTGAAAGGAAAATTCTCATTTCGGAAGCCTTAAATTGGAAGAATCGACTAAGATTGGAATTCTGAGTAAACGACCTCGGAATTAGGATTTGAAGGTTCTAACAGGTTCGTATGATGATTTCGGATGGGCGTATGTCCGGATCGAGTTTTGGATAACCCAGAAGCATTTCGGCGTATATTGTGAAAGTCAGCATTTTTTAAGGAATTTCCTAAATTTGGCTAGAAGTGCATTTCAGAGATATTGATGTCCATTTGGGAATTCGAGTCTGGGAATATCTTCATATGGTGATTCTGGAGTTGGGAGCGCGATCGGAAGTGAATTCAGATCTCCGGAGGTCAGTTTGAAGTCATTTGGCTAACGATAGAAATTTGAAGGTTTTTGAAAAATCCGACCGGAAGTGGAAATTTTGATATCTGTGTCGGAATGCAATTCCGGAAGTTGGGGCAGGTCTTTAATGTCGAATATGACTTGTGTGCAAAATTTGGGGTCACTCGGATATGATTTGATGGGTTTCGGCGTATGATGTAGAAGTTTGAAATTCTAAGTTCTTAAAGATTTGTATTGGAGAGCAATCCATCGTTTCGATGTTGTTTGATGTGATTTGAGGCCTCGAACAAGTCCGTATCATGTTGGAGTGATTAGACGGGGTCCCGGGGGCCTCGGGAGGATTCCGGGTGATTAACAGATCAATATTTGAAGTTTAAGAAAGCTGAAGTTGTTGTCATCTGGTGTGACCGCACATGCGAGGCTTTGGCTGCAGGTGCGGAGCCGCAGGTATGGCCTTGGGCGCCGCAGGTGCGAGATTTTGGTGACTTGGCTGGGAGCGCAGGTGCGTTGTAATTTCCGCACCTGCGAAGGCGCAGATGCGGACAGTCGTGCGCAGGTGCGAGTTTTGGCTGGGGACTGAGGAGGCCATAGGTGCGGGTGTTTGGGCGCACCTGCGGAATCGCAGGTGCGAGAGGTTGATTGCAGATGCAGATATGGGCCTGGGCAGAATGTTTTTAAAACGGGAATTTTCTCCTATTTTCATTTGGCATGGGCGATTTTCAGGAGCTTCAAGGAGGGGATTTCGTCAAGGATCACAAGGTAAGTTGTTTCTACTTATTTCCAAGTTAAATACAAGGTTTATACATGGAATTAGACATGAAAATTGTGGGGAAAATTGGGAATTTTGAAGAAAACCTAGAAATTTGGTAATTTGGATTTTTTTGCCACGAATTGAGCATGAATATTTCAGTAAATTGTATATTTGAGCTAGTAAAGCTATGGGTAGAGTTTATCTTCGAGAAATTTCGGAATTCGGGCACATGGGCCCATGGGCTTTTTGGTCAATTCATTGAGCGGAGTTGGGAAATGATACAATTTGAATTTGTTACGAGTATTAGAGTAAATATTCATTGCTTTGCCTGTTATTTGGTAGTTTTGGGGCGTTGTGCATCCATTGGAGTCGTCGGAAGGGCTTGGAAGCCGGTTATGAAGTTTTGGAGCGAGGTAAGTCTCCTTTCTAACTTTGTGAGGGGAAATTTTCCCCCTAGGTGAACTAATTAAATATGTGTTACTATTTGTGGGGGCAACGTATGCACGAGGTGGCAGGAGTCCGTGCGTAGCAACTGTATGCCATGTCCGAGTTGTCTAGGACCCACTAGCATGCCTTACTTGTTGTACTTGCGATCTTGCCACTGACCGTTAATATGATCGGAATAGTAATTGAATACCTAAGAAGGTTAGAGTTCATTTTTCTTAATCATTTAGAAAGAGAATTTATTCTTCCTTGCGTAATTGTGTTTCGGACATATTTGTAATATTTGAAAACCTCATCAAACTTGGTAAATGAACTTCCAGAAATGATTTAAATATTATCTTCATGTTCACCTAAAGAGAATTTTATCACTTCTTTGAGAAACTTCTTTCCTGATAAAATATGGACTCACTGTGTGAATATGTGTATTTACGGGTGCCTGAGTCGCATGTATGATTCGCGAGCAGGATATCCCTATATTTATGTATAACCGCGTCGCATGATCGATTCGCGAGCGGGGAAGATAGATGCATCTATGGTTCGAGTCGTTCGACTGTCGGCAGTGCACCGTTTATTATTGTTGGTCCATGCCGTTCGACCCTCGGCATTTTCTTGCGCATGATAAAAGCTGCTTATTTTCCTTTGAATTATACTTGTTTATTGGCCTAAGGAGTTTTGAGTTTTCAGCTAAAATGAAGAAGAACTGATGTGTAGAATGTGAAATAAGTTGATATTTCTTATCTCTGCTCACTATTTAATTGCCTATGATACTCATGCTTAGCACCTCTCTTGATTATAGTTAATCGACTTTTAGCAAGTGTCTAATTCGATCTCTCGTCACTACCTCTCTAAGTTTAGGCGGGATACTTACTGAGTACACGTTGTTTTCGTACTCATGCTACACTTGCTGTGCATTTTTATTGCACAGGTGCTTTCATAGAAATGTGGCTAGTTTGGAGACTTAGGCGAGCTGCATCATCCGGAGGCGATCCGCAGCTGACAGAGTCTACCTCGTATTGTATTCATTCTATTCTAATTTTCCTCGTCCAATTGTTTTTCGGGCAGGCTTTGTAGTATTTTTGTAAAATTCTTAAAATTGCTCATGTACTTGTGACACCGGGTTCTAGGATGTATTTGGGCTGTATTTTTATTAAATTGGAAAAATAGACTGTTGCTTTTACTTTAATGGATTTCTACCTAGTTACTATGTTTCAAAATGAAAGGTAACAATTTCGAAAGTGTTTACAAACGGGAAATATTTAAACAAATGAATGATTGGCTTGCCTGACAGTGGTGTCCGGCGCCATCACGACCTTAATCGATTTCGGGTCGTGACAGAGGTGAATAAAAATAACGTTTTAAGGATAACGAGTCCGGAATGGAGTTTTAAATCATAAGATGACTCTTTGGGTCATCACAAGTGATATGTAACGTATGAGAGAGTGTTGAGACCAGGGGCATATTTAAGGGCGGAAGGGTGTTCACCCGAACCCCCTTCGTGAAAAATTACACTGTATATGTCTGGCAAAATCTGATTTTTACCTCTATATATTATGTTTTGAATCCTTTTAATACGGTCAAAAAGCATAGCTTAGTGGTCAAGGGGGTTCAAAACCTTTGTAAGGTCATTGGTTCTATTCTCACAAGCTACAACGTTTAAAAAGAATTCCTTTTTTTGAACCCCTTTGACGATAATCATGCCTCTGCCACTTGTTGAGACTGTAGTTATACGAAAATGGTGGAACAAATTCTGGTTCTAAGCTAAAAGATTTGAATTTTCGTTAAAATGGAAAAGAATATAAGGGATAGAGGCGCAAGGAAAGAAGAACAGAAAGTAAGTAGTAAGACCAACTTATGTGTGCTAAGTACATTGCATGGTCCATGTATGTCCACATGGTCCACCCTTTTTATTATCAGTCATTTATGCAAGCACATTACTTTCATCCGGGAGAGTATTATGGGAAAATTTAATGCATATGGCAAATTCTTATAAAGGTCTGTGGATCGTAGGAGGGGACTTTAATGACATTTTATATTCGATTGAAAATTTTGGGGGCTGCACTTTAAATAATAACATGTCAAATTTGTTGTTTAAATGCTTGAACTATTGTCAACTTATAGATTTAGGTTTTAGCGGTAGAAAATACACTTGGACTAATAATGTAGGAGGAGTGCTCTCATTTTACAAAGACTAGATCGTATAGTAGCTATTTAGGAATGGCTTAATATTTACCCTGAAGCACATGTTACAGCTTTACTCAGAACTTATTCGGATCACTGTCCTTTAATGCTCACTCTTCACAAAAATAGGCCATCTACAAAAGATGTCTTCCGTATGGAAACTATGTAGTTGTCTCACCAAGAACTTCCCCATATAGTTCATAATATTTGGAGTACCAGTCCTCCTATGTTAGAGGCCATAAAAACTATTACTTCGGTAGTAAAAATTTGGAATAAAGAGTCCTTTGGTAATGTTTTTCGTAAAAGAAATCAAATTACAACTAGACTAGCGGGCATACAAAAATCTCCTAACTATCCAACTAGTAACTTCCTTCAAAATTTGGAACAAGATCTTATCTCCCAATATAATCAACTCCTAACTCAGGAGGAAGATTATTGGAAGTTGAAATCATGTATCAATTGGCTTAATCAAGGGGACGCTAACACTAGATTTTTTTCATCCATCTACCCTCAAACGAAGGTGACGCAATAAAATATTTTATCTAAAAGATTCTTCAGGCAATTGGATTTCTGAACATGATCAACTCCAACGGCTAATTACATACTACTACCAGAACTTATATGCAACTTCTCACAACGCCTCACATAAGAATTTTCCTAGATGTCCTTATAATACTCTAGCACTGGCTGAGGCTAATAGTGCTTAGCTTTACCAGTGACAGACCAAGAAATATTAGATGTTGTATACTCCTTCCAACCCCTTCAGTCACCAGGTTAGATGGCCTTCACCTACTATTTTACAAAAGATTTTGGCCTAAAATCAAAAAACTCTGTAATTCATTTTGCAAATCTATTTTCCAAACTGCCCATATTCCTCAGGAGTAGAATAAGACTTACATCTGCTTAATCCCAAAAATCAAAAGTCCATCCAATACAATGCATTTTAGACCCATTAGTTTGTGCAACACCCTTTATAAGTTTATCACCAAAATTATTGTCAATCGTATTAAGCTATTTTTAGATCGACTTATTAACCCCACTCAATCTGCCTTCCAAAAGAATAGAAAGGCATCCGATAATGCCATAATTGTACAGGAATTACTTAATCATTTTAGAACCTCTCGCGCAAAATGCTCAAGCATGCTTCACAAAATTGATCTTGAAAAAGCTTTTGGTAGAATGGAATGGAGTTTTATACGCAGGCCATTACAATTCTTCAACTTCCCTCCCCACTTAATCTCAATGATTATTTCGTGCGTATCTACCACTTCTACATCCATCCTTATTAATGGCTCCCCAAAAAATTTCTTCACTCCGTCTAGAGGTATTAGGAAAGGTGACCCGCTCTCACCCTATCTTTTTATTATGTGCATGGAACTGCTATCCAGACGAATAAATAATGTGGTGGATTACAACCAATGGAAGCCTATTACTATGAACGTCAAAGCTCCCCAAATATCCCATTTATTCTTCGGAGATGACATTATTTTGGCTTAAAAAATAACCATTTCTAGCTGCCACCACGTTATTGAAGTTGTCACGACCCAATTCTCCCTCCGACTGGGTCTCGTGACGGCACATAGTCTAAACGACTAGGTAAGCCAAATAATGAGGATAATTAAAGATAAACAAGTAAAAGTAGAAGAAATTGAAATAAGGCCATGCTAAAATCGATGCCGCTCGGCATTTATAGCTTAATTTACCCAAGACCCGGAATATCACAAAACATCACAAGCTTTACTCTACGGCTTAATATACAAAGTGCAAAAAAAATGACAAGTCCTAACTATACTAGGATAGGAAGGGGACTCAGAAGCTCTGCGAACGCTGTAGAATATACCTCAAAGTCTCCAATCGCCTGCTGGTAAACTAGCTACGGTATGGCGCACTGGTACCTGGATCTGCACATGGGAAAAACATGCGCAGAAGGGCGTGAGTACTCCACATTCGGTACCCAGTAAGTGCCAAGCCTAACCCCAGTCAAATAGTGACGAGGTCAGGGTGAGGCTCTACTGAGTTTGCAAAAATAACAGATATAATTAACAGTTAAGTAAAGCAGTAATAGTTAATGAAAATTAAGGTAAAGACTGAATATAAATGATGCAATAACCTTCAACTTAGCACAACATCATCTCAATAAAAAAATGGTGCAATGCAATGCAAGGGAAAGTCTCAGGTCTCGGCTCGCAGTCCCAATGTATAAGATGCAATGCGAGGGAAAGTCTCAGGTCTAAGCCCACAGTCCCGATGTATGAGATGCAATGCATGGGGAAAGTCTCAGGTCTAAGCCTGCAGTCCCGATGTATGCGATGCAATGCAAGGAAAAGTCTCAGGTCTAAGCCTGCAGTCCCAATGCAACTACTCAATGCAATGCAAGGGAAAATATATTAATTATAACGTAATTAAAAGCTTTTGAGAAAGACAGTTGGAAATCATGAGGTAAAATACTTGACAAATTCTAAATAGTAGCAACGAGTGGAAAATCAGGTAAAATCGCTTGTCATAAAGAAATCTTAAGTGTTTACTCAGCTCAAACCAATAACAATAATAATAGGATTGAAAATGAGACCTATCGTAAAAGAAATATGGAAATTCAGTGAAAATATCCCATGCACGCGCTCGTCACCCCACGTACACGGGGTTTGTATAGTATAAACCAGTTAAAATGCCTAAGGGGAAATTCCCCAACACAGAGTTAGGCAAGCCACTTACCTTGACTGTGCAAATCAACCGATAATCACGCTCTTGCCACGAGTATCCATCTCTGGATGGCCCAAATTTGTTCAATTCGATTGCATAATATAAATATCCTTTCAAGAATTCAAACTAACTAATTAATTCAGAAATAATACGCGAAATTAGAAAACAATTGACCAAAATGCCTCTCGGGCCCACGTCTCGGAATCGGATAAAATTTACATTTTCCGAATTCTTATTCACTCACGCGTCTAACCATATGAAAAACTCTCAAATCGGAGGTCAAATAACCAATCAAAAGGCCAAAGTTTGGTCTAAGGAGTTTCTTCCCATTTCCCAAATTCCCACTCAATAATCTTGAATTTAAGGGTGGAATTTAAGATTAGAATCATGGAATTTAACCTATGATGGTTAGAAATCGCTTACCTTGAATACCCAAGTGGAAAGTCCCTCAAAAATCGCCTCTCCCAAGCTCCCACAATTCAAAAATGGTGAAAATAGGTTTAAAGCTTCGAATTGGGGTTTTAAATGATCTGCCCAGGTATTGTGCTATGCGTTCGCGGAGGGTACACCGCGAACGCGAAGGGTAAAATTTTACTGGGACCAGAACTGGCCTTCGCGAACGCGACACAGGCCATGTGGATGCAGAGAGTAGGCCCACTAACTCTATGCGAACGCGTCCCACACCTGCGGACACGAAGAACAACGACCCAAGCCCCTGGGACCCCAGCATTAAAGTTATGCGAACGCGAAGAGGGGTCCCGCGTTCGCGAAGAACCACCTGACAAAGCTCTGCGAATGCATCCCACTGCCCGTGAAAGCGAAGGGAAAAAATACCTAAAGCCCAAAATAGCCTATGCGTTCGCGATGACCTCTACGCGAACGCATAGAAGGAAACCAGTTGCAGCAAAAATCTGGTGTTTCTCTAAGTCAAAAACTAGTCTGTTGAGCATCCGAAAATCATCCGAGGCCCCCAGGACCTCAACCAAACCTACCAACTAACCCAAATACCTTATTCGAACTTGGTCGAGCCTTAAAACACATCCCATAACATCAAAATACTCAAATATGCATAGATTCAAGTCTAAGAACTTAGGAATTTTCAAGAATTCACATTCGATGCCGAAACACGTCTAAACTCATCTAAATGACCTCAAATTTTGCACACAGGTCATAAATGACATTCTGGACCTGTAGTCGCTTTCGGAATCCCATTCCGAGTCCGATATCAAAATCTTACCTATCAACCGAAATCGCCGAAATTTTAACTTTCGCCAATTCAAGCCTAAATCCACATTCGACCTCGAAAACACAACCCGAACTCGCTCCCAACCCCAAAATCACTCAAAGGAGCTAACGGAGTCGACAGAATTCCATTCCGGATCCGTATTCATACAACTCTAGCTACGGTCCAATTTCTAAAGCTAAAATTCACCTTAAAGGACTATATGACCAAATTCACTCCAGTTTTCATCACTCAATGCTCCGACGCATTCTATTAACATAATAAGACATGGGAGAAGCAGTTATTAGGATATCGGGGCGCTAACTCTCAAAACGACCGACCAGGTCGTTACATTCACCCCCTCTTAAGAAAATCGTTCGTCCTCGAACGAGTATAAAAACATACTTGAAGCTGTGAATAGGTGAGGGTACTGACTCCGCATGTCATGCTCGGTCTCCCAAGTCTCCTCCTCGACCGGATGACCCCTCCACTGTACCTTGACTGAAGCAATATCCTTCGACCTGAGCTTTCTGACCTGCCTGTCCAAAATGGCCACAGGCTCCTCAACATAGGATAAATCCTTGTCAAATTGAACTGAGCTGAAATCCAAAACATGCGTCGGATAACCGTGATACTTCCGGAGCATGGAAACGTGGAATACCGGATGAACACCTGCTAGATTGGGAGGCAAGGCCAACTCATAAGCAACCTCCCCAACAGGCCGTAACACCTCAAAAGGGCCAATGAACCTAGGACTCATCTTACCTTTCTTCCCAAATCTCATGGCACCCTTCATATGCGATACCTGAAGCAACATCCGATCACCAGCCATGAATGATAAATCACGAACTCTCCGGTCTGCATAACTCTTCTACCTGGCCTGAACTGTGCGTAGTCTATCTTGAATCACCTTCACCTTGTCCAAGGCATCCTGGACCAAATTTGTACCCAATAATCGGGCCTCGCCCGGCTCAAACCATCCCACTGGAGAACGACACCGTCTACCATATAAAGCCTCAAACGGCGCCATCTGAATGCTGGACTGGTAGCTGTTATTATAAGAAAACTCTGCAAGAGGCAAGTACTGATCCTATGATCCTTCAAAATCCATCACACAAGCACGAAGCACATCCTCCAGAATCTGAATCGTGCGCTCGGACTGTCCGTTCGTCTGAGGGTGGAAGGCTGTACTGAGATCAATCTGGGTACCCAACTAACTATGCAAGGCTCTCTAGAAATGCGAGGTGAACTGTGGACCTCGGTTTGAAATAATAGATACCGGCACACCGTGCAACCGGACTATCTCCCGCACGTAGATCTGGGTCAATCTCTCAGAAGAATAGGTAGTCAACACCGGAATGAAATGGGCTGACTTGGTCAACCGGTCCACAATCACCCAAATAGCATCATACTTCCTCAAGGTCCGATGAAGTCCAACCACAAAATCCATGGTGATCCGCTCCCACTTCCACTATGGAAGCCTTATCTGCTGAAGTAATCCTCCGGTCTCTGATGCTCACACTTGACCTGCTGACAATTGAGGCATCTGGCTACGAACTCCACTATATCCTCTTTTATCCTCCGCCACTAATAGTGTTGTCTCAGATCCTGGTAAATCTTCGAGGTACCGGGATGGATGGAGTACCGCGAGCTATGGGCCACCTCAAGAATCAACTCCCGAAGTCCATCTACATCAGGTACACAAATACGGTCTTGCAGTCTCAACACACCATCATCATCTATGGTCATATCCCTGAAACCATCCCGCTGAACTCTATCCTGAAGGACCCAAAGGTCAGGGTCATCATACTAGCGCTCCCGAATGCAGTCATAAAGAGAAGATCGAGCAACAACACACGCAAATACCCGGTGAGGCTCAGAAAGGTCCAATCTCACGAACTGACTGGCTAAAGACTAAACATCCAAGGCTAAGGGCCTCTAAGCTGCACGAAGATATGCCAAACTACCCAAACTCTCTGCCCGGCGACTCAGGGCGTCGGCCACCACATTGGCCTTTCCCGGATGGTATAGTATAGTGATGTCATAATCCTTGAGTAACTCCAACCACCTCCTCTGACGCAAATTGAGATCCTTCTGCCTGAAAATGTGCTGCAAACTCCGGTGATCCGTATATATCTCACAGAGAACACCGTATATATAATGACGCCGTATCTTCCGGGCGTGAACAATCGCTGCCAACTCAAGATCATGAACAAGGTAATTTTCTCATGTACCTTCAACTGTCTGGACGCGTAGGCAATCACCCTACTGTCCTGCATCAACACTGCTCCTAGGCCAATCCTCGAAGCATCACAATAGACTGTATAGGACCCCGAACCGGTAGGTAATACTAACAGTAGAGTTGTAGTCAGGGCTGTCTTGAGCTTCTGAAATCTCTCCTCACACTCCTCAGTCTAAGTAAAAGGTGCACCCTTCTAGGTCAATCTAGTCATGGGTGCTGAAATGGATGAAAATCCCTCCATGAAACGGTGATAATACCCGGCCAAACCAAGGAAATTACGGATCTCACTAGCTCAAGATGGTCTGGGCCAACTCTGCACTGCCTCCACCTTCTTCGGATCTACCTTGATCCCGTTCGAAGATACCACGTGGCCTAAGAATTCCACAGAATCAAGCCAAAATTCACACTTAGAGAATTTGGCATACAACTTCTTCTGTCTCAAGTTCTGAAGCACGGTCCTAAAGTGCTGCTCATGGTCCTCTCGTGACCGAGAATATACCAGAATGTCGTCAATGAATACGATGACGAAAGTATCAAGATAAGGCCGAAATACACTGTGCATCAAGTGCATGAAAGTTGTTGGGGGCATTGGTCAGCCCGGAATACATAACAAGAAACTCATGTGACCATATCTAGTCCTGAAAGCAGTCTTCAGGATGTCCGACTCCCGAATCTTCAACTGATGATAACCCAAACGAAGATCAATCTTGGAGAATACCCTGGCACCCTGTAGCTGGTCAAACAAATCATCAATGTGGGGCAATGGGTACCTATTCTTCACTGTCATCTTATTTAACTGTGTGTAATCAATGCACATACGCATCGATCCATCCTTCTTTTTCACAAACAACACCGGAGCACCCCAAGGTGATACACTGGGCCTGATCAACCCCTTATCAAGCAATTCCTGCTATTGTCCCTTCAACTCAGGAGGAATGGAAATAGGCTGAGTGTCTGGCATCAAGTCAATGCTGAAGTCAATGTCTCTATCAGGCGGCATACCCGGAAGGTCAGCTGGAAAAACATCGGGATAGTCCCTCACAACTGGGACTGAATCAACTATAGGGGTCTCAGCACTAACATCCCTCACATAGGCCAAATAAGCGTCACACCCCTTTGCCACCATCCGTTGAGCCTTAAGAAAAGAAATGACCCGACGAGGAGTATACTCTAGTGAACCCCTCCACTCTAACCTCGGTAATCCTAGCATAGCCAGCGTCACAGTTTTGGTGTGACAATCAAGAATAGCATTGTGGGGAGATAGCCAATCCATACCCAAAATAACGTCGAAATCTACCATGCTAAGTAACAATAAATCAGCCCTGGTCTCCAGACCACCGATATCAATCAAACATGACCGATATACACGGTCCACGACAAGGGAATCTCCCACAAGAGTAGAAACATATACGGAGGAACTCAAAGAATCCCGAGATATCCTCAAATATGGAGCAAAGTAAGAAGACACGTATGAATATATGGAACCTGGATCAAATAATACCAATGCATCCCGATGACAAACGGGGACAATACCTGTGATGACCGAGTCTGAAGCAATGGCCTCAGATCGAGCTGCAAGGGCATAGTATCTGGCAGGACCCCCCCCCCCCCCCCCCCCCTCCTCTAGGACGACCTCGTCCTCTCCGAGCTCTACCTTGAGCTTCCTGAAAGGGTGGAGTAGTAGCTGGGGCTGGACGAATAGCTGGGGGACCTGGTGGAAGGCGTGGAAACTTATAAGTAACCCTTGGGCAATCCTTGATCATATACCTAGGGTCACCACATCCAAAACAACCCCTCTGAGGACGCGGTGGCTGCTGCTGACTCTGAACTGGTCTGCTGGACTGGCCAGTGATGGAACCTCGAGCTGAAGGCACCTGAGATATCGGTGGTGCATGATAAGACTCCTGAGGTCTTGGAGGAGCTGGAATACCGCTGGCTGCTGGAAGAGCTGACTGAATGGGGAGGCTCACAAAACCCCTACCATTGCGTACTGCAGGTGCACGAACTCCTAAAAAATAACCCGTCTCTCGAGACCTCTTGGCCTCTGTCTCCTCCCTGTCTTGGGCCAACATACTTTCAATCGTCCTAGCAATGCTCATGGCCTGCTGGTAAGTAATATCCGTCTCCAGTTCTCTGGCCATGCTAGTACGAATGTTGGGATGGAGCCCCTCAATAAAATGGCGAACTCTCTCTCTGATAGTAGAAGCCAAAGTTATTGCATGTCGTGCCAAGTCACTGAACCGGACCGCATACTCGGACACGGTCATAGAACCCTGGCGTAGCTTCTCAAACTCCGCACGCCAAGCGTCCCTGAGACTCTGAGGAAAAAACTCAAGCAAAAACATCTCTGAACATTGAGCCCAAGTAAGTGAGTCTTCCTCGTCCGGACTACTAAGCTCAAATGCACTAAGCTCAAATGCACGCCACCACTGATAGGCTGCTCCTCTCAACTGAAAAGTAGTGAAAGAGACCCCACTCGTCTCTACAATACCCATGGTACGAAGGATGCGATGACACTCCTCAAGAAAACCCATAGCGTCATCTGAAGCTAATCCGCCGAAATCAGGTGGGTGGTACTTCTTGTACCTCTCAAGGCGGAGCTGCTCAGACTCCGATACAGTTGCTCTGGCCTCAGGCTGAGCTGGAGCTGTAGGAGGCATGGGGATATACTATGGAACCTACCCCATGTGAACCCTCTACTCAAGAGTATGGGCTGCAGGAGTCTGTGTCCCTCCCCCGGCATGTGATGTAGCTGGGGCTATCGGGAGTAGTCCCGCCTGAGAAAGAGTGTTGAAGATGAACAGGGCCAAAGTCTCCTGGAGGGCTGGAGTGACAGTAGGGACCTCCGGTGCCCCTCCAACTGCGGCTGCTGGGGGATCCTCTACCACTGCTCTAGCCGGTGCTCGGGCTGCACCGCGTGCTCATCCTCTACCCCGAACCCTGCCTCTAGTGGCTCTCGCTGGGGGCTCAGGTGCCTGATCGTCAGTACGTTCGATGCGAGTGCGAACCATATATAAGCAAGAATAGAATAGAGTTTAAGAATTTTGATAACAGTAACCAGCACGAGAAGTGATTCCAAGAAGTACGATTGTTCCTAACAGTTACATAGCCTCTCGAAGATAGATACGGACATCTCTGCACCGATCCGCGACACTCTAATAAACCGGCTTGTGATGTTGTGACTCCTATGAACCTAGACGCTCTGATACCAACTTGTCACGACCCAATTCTCCCTCCGACTGGGTCTCGTGACGGCACCTAGTCTAAACGACTAGGTAAGCCAAATCATGAGGATAATTAAAGATAAATAAGTAAAAGTAGAAGAAATTGAAATAAGGCCATGCTAAAATCGATGCCGCTCGGCATTTACAACTTAATTTACCCAAGACCCGGAATATCACACAACATCACAAGTTTTACTCTACGGCTCAATATACAAACTGGAAAAAAACTAACAGTGTATTCTGATCTACATGTCCTAACTATACTAGGATAGGAGGGGGACTCGAAAGCTCTGCGGACGCTGTAGAATATACCTCAAAGTCTCCAATCGCCTGCTGGTGAACTAGCTACGGTATGGCGCACTGGTACCTGGATCTGCACATGGGAAAAAACATGTGCAGAAGGGTGAGAGTACTCCACATTCGGTACCCAGTAAGTGCCAAGCCTAACCCCAGTCAAGTAGTGATGAGGTCAGGTTGAGGCTCTACTCAGTTTGCAAAAATAACAGATATAATTAATAGTTAAGGTAAAAACTGAATATAAATGATGCAATAACCTTCAACTCAGCACAACATCGTCTCAATAAAAACAAATCATGCAAAGCAATGCAAGGGAAAGTCTCAGGTCTCGGCCCGCAGTCCCAATGTATGCGATGCAATGCGAGGGAAAGTCTCGGGTCTAAGCCCGCAGTCCCGATGTATGCGATGCAATGCAAGGGAAAGTCTCAGGTCTAAGCCCGCAGTCCCAATGAACCTACTCAATGCAATGCAAGGGGAAAGTCTCAGGTCTAAGCCCGCAGTCCCAATGCAACTACTCAATGCAATGCAAGGGGAAATATATTAATTATAACGTAATTCAAAGATTTTGAGAAAGACAATTGGAAATCATGAGGTAAAATACTTGACCAATTCTAAATAGTAGCAACGAGTGGAAAATCAGGTAAAATCGCTTGTTATAAAGAAATCTTAAGTGTTTACTCAGCTCAAACCAATAACAATAATAATAGGATTGAAAATGAGACCTTTCGTAAAAGAAATATGGAAATTCAGTAAAAATATCCCATGCATGCGCTCGTCACCCCATGTACGCGGGGTTTGTATAGTAAAACCCGGTTAAAATGCATAAGGGGAAATTCCCCAACACAGAGTTAGGCAAGCCACTTACCTCGACTGTGCAAATCAACCAATAATCACGCTCTTTCCATGAGTATCCAACTCCGGGTGGCCTAAATCTATTCAATTTGATTGCATAATGTAAATATCCTTTCAAGAATTCAAACTAACTAATTAATTCAGAACTAATACGCGAAATTAGAAAACAATTAACAAAAATGCCCCTCGGGCCCACGTCTCTGAATCGGATAAAATTTATATTTTTCGAATCCTTATTCACTCACGAGTCTAACCATATGAAAAACTCTCAAATCGGAGGTCAAATAACCAATCAAAAGCCAAAAGTTTGGTCTAAGGAGTTTCTTCCCATTCTCCCAAATTCTCACTCAATAATCTCGAATTTAAGGGTGGAATTTAAGGTAAGAATCATGGAATTTAACCTATGATGGTTAGAAATCGCTTCGCTTGAATACCCAAGTGGAAAGTCCCTCAAAAATCGCCTCTCCCGAGCTCCCACAATTCAAAAATTGTGAAAATAGGCTTAAAGCTTCGAATTGGGGTTTTAAATGATCTGCCCAGGTATTGTGCTATGCGTTCGCGGAGGGTACACCGCAAACGCGAAGGGTAAAATTTCACTCGGACCAGAATTGGCCTTTGCGAATGCGACACAGGCCATGCGAACGCGTCCCACCCCTGCGGACGCGAAGAACAACGACCCAAGCCCCTGGGACCCCAGCATTAAAGCTATGCGAACGCGAAGGGGGGTCCCGCGTCCGCGAAGAACCACCTGACAAAACTCTGCGAACGCATCCCACTGCCCGCGAAAGCGAAGGGAAAAAATACCTAAAGCCCAAAATAGCCGATGCGTTCGCGATGACCTCTACGCGAACGCATAGAAGGAATCTAGCTGCAGCAAAAGTCTGGTGTTTCTCTAAGTCCAAAACTAGTCCATTGAGCATCCGAAAATCATCCGAGGCCCCCGGGACCTCAACAAAACCTACCAACTAACCCAAATACCTTATTCGAACTTGGTCTAGCCTTAAAAACACGTCCCATAACATCAAAATACCCAAATATGCATAGATTCAAGTCTAAGAACTTAGGAATTTTAATTCACATTCGACGCCGAAACACGTCTAAACTCATTCGAATGACCTCAAATTTTGCACACAAGTCATATATGACATTTCAGACCTGGTGTCGCTTTCAGAATCCCATTCCGAGTCCGATATCAAAATCTCACCTATCGGCCGAAATCGTCGAAATTCTAACTTTCGCCAATTCAAGCCTAAATCCACATCCGACCTCGAAAACACAACCCGAACACGCTCCCAACCCCGAAATCACTCAAAGGAGCCAACAGAGTCGACAGAATTCCATTCCGGATCCGTCTTCACACAGCTCTAGCTACGGTCCAATTTCTAAAGCTAAAATTCAC
>ML266791.1:86587-107226 GCA_005239495.1 Nicotiana undulata
TTCACTCCAATTTTCATCACTCAATGCTCCGACGCGTTCTATTAACATAATAAGACATGGGAGAAGCAGTTATTAGGGGATCAGGGCGCTAACTCTCTAAACGACCGACCAGGTCGTTACAGAAATATTGGAACAATTCACCACCAACTCAACGCAAAAAATAAATTTTGATAAGTCAAAACTTTATTTCTCTAAATATTGTACAACAAATGATAAGAATTTCATACTCTCCTCCTTTAATATGATGGAACGCAAATCTTTTGGCAAGTATCTAGGTTTTCCTATCTTCAATTCTTAGCCCACCAAAAGAGATTTTCAATTCATAATTGACAATTTCAAGAATAGGCTGGTATAACAACCTGGCGAGTCGTTCTGAGGGTTTTAGCCTAATTTCCTCAATTTCTGCTTCTTTATGTATTATTCAGCTGTGTTGAGTTGGTAGGTTTGGGTTCGGAATAGTTTTGGAATGAAATGAACACTTAGGGTGTGTTTGGTATGAAGGAAAACATTTTTCGGAAAATGTTTTCCAATTTTCCCATGTTTGGTTGGCTTAAATTTTTTGGAAAATATTTTTCTCATCAATTCATTTTCCTCCAATTGGAGGAGAATGTTTTCCATATCAAGATAAGGGAAAACATTTTCCAAAACTTCGTCTCAACCTTCCCCACCTTATTTCTTACCCTCACACCCCCCACCCACCCACCTAACTCCACCCCATTCCCTCTCTCAAAAAAGGTTTATTTTTCGTCACCACTCACCCACCCCCACTCCACCCTCCCCCCTGCCCCCACTTCGGACAATTTTTTTTTTTTAATTTAAACTTTTTTTTTCTGAACCTCCCTCCCCCCCNGTTTACGGGTTTGAAATTTTGCGGTGTCAAAAGTTTTGCAGTTTAGAGGTTTATGAAATTTGTGGGTTCGGAAGGTTGTTGGTTCGAAAGTTTATGGCCTCATGTTTATTGTATCAAAATTATTTACGAATACTCTTGAGAAAATATTTTCCTTGATTTGCGTACCAAACACCAGAAAATGAATAAGATTACTACTTGTTTTCCAAGAAAATATTTTCCTGGAAAATATTTGCCATGGAAAACATTTTCCTTTATACCAAACACACCCTTAGTCTCTTAGTTAGAAAGTTGAGTTAGAAAAGTCAATCATAAGTTGACTTATGAGTAGACGAATTCAGATTTAGATTTCTATGATTTGATTAGCTTCGTTGGGTGATTTTAGACTTAGGAGTGTGTCCGGATTATAATTTGGAGGTCAGTGGTAGAATTAGGTTTGAATTGGCGAAAGTTAGAAATTTGGCAATTTTAGTTAGCAGTGGAAAATTAGGTATCGGGGTCGGAATAGAATTACAAATGTTGTAGTAGGTTTGTAGTGTCATTTCTGACGTGTGTGCAAAATTTGAGTTCATTCGGTCGTGGTTTGATAGGTTTCAGCGTCGTTGGCAAGTTTTGAAAGTTTAGAAGTTCTTAGGCTTGAATCCGAGGTTCATTTGGTATTTTGGTATTGTTTTGGGTACTACAAAGTTTTGACTAAGGTTGGTAGTGATATATGAATTGTTGGAATTATTGGTTGAGGTCCCGAGGGCCTCGGGTGAGTTTCAGATATGTATTGGTTGTGTTGCGCTCGTTTTTCTTATGTTTCGACGTTGTTTCTTCAAGTATAAATGATATCATAATGAAAAAATGAACTCCGATTTTTTTTATTGAAGAATTAGATCGGTATCGTAATTACGGACCGGTAGCAAAAAGAATCGTCGAATTTGGACATCGTATGAGGATTTTATGGTCATTTTACTAAGGTTGCCAAATTTTTCAAATTAATTACAAAATTGCCACTGACGGCGTATTTAAAAATCNGAATGTTTTCCATATCAAGATAAGGGAAAACATTTTCCAAAACTTCGTCTCAACCTTCCCCACCTTATTTCTTACCCTCACACCCCCCACCCACCCACCTAACTCCACCCCATTCCCTCTCTCAAAAAAGGTTTATTTTTCGTCACCACTCACCCACCCCCACTCCACCCTCCCCCCTGCCCCCACTTCGGACAATTTTTTTTTTTTAATTTAAACTTTTTTTTTCTGAACCTCCCTCCCCCCCNGCCAAATTTTTCAAATTAATTACAAAATTGCCACTGACGGCGTATTTAAAAATCTACCCTATTTGCAAATATTAAAACCTACATATCTCTGTCAAATTAAGTGATTCAAAAGCCTAACTTGACAAGAATTTCACAAGTAATCCACTGGAAGCATAAAAAGCGAGTTTCAGGATCGTTTTACACGATAAACGAGGCAGAATAGCTGGCAGAATATTATATAAAACTAGGTTTGTTTATTCGATCATATTTTGAGTTGGGGAACTCGGATTTGGGTAATTTTGGAGACAATTTTCACCGTAGGGATTGGGTTAAGTGTTCTCTACTCGTTTTTGGTTATATTTCACGAATCCATCTTTTTTTTGGGATTTGATTAATGATTTCAAAGTGAAATTGAGGGAGTTTGGGCTTGAGTTTTGGAGAGTTTTAGGTAGGGATTTGAGGGATCAAACGGAGTCCGATTTTGATAAATTTTATATGGTTATACTCAGGAGAGGACGAGGGTTTTGATTCTACCATTTTCGACTGAATTCGAGACGTGGGCTTGGGGGCCGATTTTGGATTTTTCGCATATGTTGTAGTTTTTACGTTGAATTTGATTCGTTAGACCATGTTGATGGTATACAACTGATTATGGTTAGATTCTGAGCTTTTGGAGACCGAGTCTAGAGACGAGGGCATCCCGGAGTAGGATTTTACGTTGTTAAGGTAAGTAACAATATTAACTCTAGCTTTGAGGGTATAAAGCCGGAGAGTTTGATGTCGTGTGATTGTTTGGTGGGGATCTCCACGCTAGGTGACGGGCGTGTGGGTGTGCACCTCGAGGGATTGAGACTTGGTCCGTCCCGTGAGGCTTGAGGCCTAATAGCCATTATCTGTGTTTACGTAGTTACTTGTTGTTGAACTTGTTTGCCTTCATGTTAGAGATCATGTTTTGGGTTTATTCATGCTCACATTATTTGTACTCAGTCATAGAAATTATTATGCATGTGTACTTTTAGTATCTATTATTTGCTAATATATTGTGATACTTGATGTGGGTTGTGTCCCCTTATTTGTTGATGATGGTGAGGCTAGTGAGGTACATGATTGAGAGAGACCGAGGGCCTGATTGTGGGGATATTAATACCATAACGCGTGAGTTGTCTGCTAGCACGTGAGTTGACTGTGTGGATCCAGGTATTTATACCATTGCGCGTGAGCTGTCCGCGTAGCACATGAGTTGACCGTGTGGATCCAGGTAAGCAGTCTTTTTTTCTTAATGTACAACGGCACAACACTGCCGATAGTAGTTCAAATAGGTCTTTTTGTAATACTGCCTACGTTGTAAAAGCTCCCTATAACATATGCTAATTAATATAAAGTAGTCTTGACAACCAAGAAAAAAAGTTAGAATACGTAGGCTTGAGAGCTAATTCGGTCTAATGGGTAGGTCGGGAGGACTTTTTGGGTTTCTTTTTGGACAATTATTATGTTTCGTAAAGGGCCAAATATACTCTTGTACAATGAGAAAATTTAAATATATCTTTCGTTATACTTTTGATCCAAATATGTCCCTACTATTATATTATTATTTTAAATACACCCATCTTCCGTTACGTTTGTCCAAAGTGGACATCCAATCTTACGTGACACTAACATTTGAATAGGTGGATGGTATGTGGCATGCCACATCAGCGCCCTAACCCATTTTACCCCTTCGCTCTATTTGTTTCTCCACCACTAAATATTTTTATCTTTGCTACCATTTCCACCATAACCGCCACCATGAACAATATTGAATTTCACTCTAACTATGATATTGTAAGTGTCCGATAAGATAAGTGGCAGAATAATGAAGGAGGAATTCGACGGAGAGAAGATGGATCTCTCATGTCTGGGAACTTGCACTCAGAGGCGGACCCACATTGTGGGTTGAGGGGCCACGGGACCCCACTAGCCTCGACATAAAATTTTGTATATATAAGTTATATATATCTATACATATATATGGGACCCCTTAAATTTTTTGCTTGTGCCACCAAACATAAAAGGCTGGACGGGAGAAGTGGTGTTGGCGCTTAAAATTCCCTGCTTTTCTTGATGGATGGGAGTTCGAAACTAATTTCCTCTTTTCTCCTCTTCTGTCTTTTAGTTCTTTCCTTTTCTTCTCTTTTCTATTTAAATTCTTCGAATACAAGGTAATTTATACTTAGCAAATTACTTTATTTTTTACTTCTATATTTTTTTGGATTCAATTATAGTTTAGCGCTAACACATAATAGTCTATTTAATAATTTTTCTTTTTCAAATTCCTCCCTTAAAATTAAAAGTCTCAAATTGATTATTAACATGCCCTTAATATTGAGTTCTTTAGTAAGTTTTTGATAATTTAAAGTTTGAACGCCCTTTTGATCACTAAGTCCTTTTTAATTAAAAGTAGAACTTTTAAAGTGTGAGATATGGTTAATCAAATATCCTCCCTTCTTATAGTACCCATTTTGCGAAGAAATCTCTCTCTATTAGGTGCTTTCTTTTTCTTTAGATTTTTTTTTTGTTTGAAATTGGATGATAAGTCATCATAATCATTAAGTTTTTTAAGAGGTTCACACCGAATTTTATCGCTAGTGATTAACATACAGTGGTGCTCATGTTGTACTCAAATCCTGGGTTCGCCTCTAGTTGCACTTCACTCTAAAATTCGTAATTGCTTCTCTACAGTAATGCCCGTTACTATATCTATGATCACAGGTTCGTAACATTTTAAACAAAATATATGAACTGTAAAATGTTCAAATTTGAATCTTTTTACTGTGTAGGGGCGTAGTTAATGGTTGTGTGTGTCACGGCCCGAAATTTCCACCATCGGGATCGTGATGGAGCCTAACATTTCATTTGCTAGGAAAGCCAACGTTAAAACAATTTATCATTTTTAACAATTTAAAATTGAATAGTGAAGAAGAACTAATTTAACTGCAATAATCCAAAGCAAATAATGCAGAAGCTAAAACAGCCAAATGTTTAATACATCCCTGAACCTCGTGTCATAAGATCACGAGCTACTATAATAATATATATAGGGGTCTAAAATAACATAAAGATGTCTGAAAAGAAGATACACGGCTAAATAAAAACAAAGAAGGGGACTCCAGGAGTTGCGGGCATTGTACCTCAAGTCTCCGCATGTTGTCCAGTCCGAGCTCACTAGTAGCTGCCGTTGGGACCGACTTCAAAATCTGCACAAGAAGTGATGAGTGTAGTATGAGCACAAACAACGCCATGTACTCTATAAGTGCCGAGCCTAACTTCGACGAAGTAGTGGCGAGGCTAAGACGGGTCACCTACACTACAACCTGTACGCATTATATAATTATGACAGAAAATGGAAATACAAAACAGGATTAAACAGTCAATTGAAAATAATTACTACAGCCTCGAGAAATGAACCAATGTCGTCCAGAATTACAAATCCTTAAAATTCAAGTAACAATACCGAAAACCAACACATCTCAAGTAAATTATTAGTGTGATTTGGACTGGTTGACTGGTTTCACTTAGCTTATGCTATTATGACAAAGGTTATTTTTCCATAATTTCATCCTTAAATTATATGTCGTTGTTTGATGGCCTTTCCCAGCTTTCTAAAAGGCTATAGGTTACTTGCATTTTCATTTAAGTTTATACAAAACTTCTTCTTATCTACCGGGCTACAACTCAAATTACTGGATGCAATTTTGAATGTTTTGATTTCATCCTATACTTTTTCCTTTTGAAATGTTTGTAACCGGACACTTTTTTGAAGTTATTGTCTGTAAAGTTAAAGGCATTAAAATGAATTTGATCTATTGTGACCTATAATAGCTACTCATCTACAAAAAATTAAATGAAAGAGCTTTTTGCGCTGATAATACTTAAGTATCTATAAATTATCATCGCCTTGGGTGTAGATTTCACAGTTTACACCCCGGCATGTATATATAGCAATGCTCCCAAACATACTAACACATCACATATGCTCATTCAAACTTAGTTGCACACTCGGAATACTAAAACTAACATCAAAACATCAA
This sequence comes from Nicotiana undulata, assembly GCA_005239495.1. NCBI lineage: Eukaryota > Viridiplantae > Streptophyta > Magnoliopsida > Solanales > Solanaceae > Nicotiana > Nicotiana undulata. Next base: position 92,746 of record ML266791.1, read on the forward strand.
AATTACATCGGATTCAAGCCTAAGAACTTTGAAATTTCTAAATTCACCAACGATGCCGAAACTATCCAAAACAACTCCGATTGACCTGAAATTTTGCATACATATCCAAAATGACATTACGAACCTTCTCCAACTTTCGGAATTCAATTCTGACCCCAAATAGCCTATTTTCCACTGCCGACCGGAAATCGACAAAAACTAACTTTCGCCAATTCAAGCCAAATTCTACACCGGAAATCACAAAAATATTCTGAAGACACTCCTATGTCCCAAATCACCTAACGAAGCTATCCGAGCCATAAAATCTACATTCCGAGGTCGTTCACCAATAAGTCAACTCTCAGTTGACTTTTTCAACTATAAGGCTATTTTTAAAGACTAAATGACTAAATCCTCATTATAACCATTCCGATTCTGAGCCTACCAACTCTAATACATCAAGAACAATATGATCAACCTATGACAAGGCAATAACATCAATAATAATGCGAATTCTACGGAACGACCGACCGGGTCGTTAAAATTTTTCTTAAAAGTTCTTTTCAAAAAAAATGATTTTGCGGAAAACTTATTTTTCTGCATCTCCAAAACTGCTTTTGCTTCTACTAAATTTGGCCAAACACTTTTGAGGACTTTTGTTGGGCATAGTTTATTCATATATTGTGTTAGTTAAACGTTTAACTAACATATTACTAGATATTCATTAACTAACAATATTACTATTCATCATTTTCACGAGCTTGAAATTTCTTTTTATCTTTATTTTATAAATCAAATACACTTTGATAATATCTAATATTTTTCACAAAGTTTTTAGTCATTTATGTCCTTCAAAAATTGAGTGACCATTTTATCCGTTCTATCATACAATATTAGTTTTACTATTTTGTACAACATGTAAATTAAAACACAACATAAGTCCTACGGTGGACCAATATTGAATTGTAAGTTACAATTAGTAAGACAACAAAACGCTCTCTAATTATATACGTAGAATAATTAGTCATAAGGTAAATGCACTTGAATTAACACATTGAATATGAGCAATAAACAACGGATACAATAAAAAGTTGATGCAACTATTAGACCAAGGTTGTGCTTTCAATTTTGAACTGTATATTCAATTGCAAGAAAAAACAACACCAAAATAAAGATAAGAGAAAATATTGGGTGACGTATAGAAAGAAATTGGGTAACACAAATAGGAGATTTAGAAGAACTAATGAAACATGTGAATGCACTAACTTTATCCATAAAGATAATTAACCTCTGATAATTAAACTGATGGTGACTTTAATAATGTGAACAAAAGTGACTATGACAGGTTTAAGATAGTTGATTATATTATTTAGGATTCACGTTTGAGATTTTTAGTTTCTTCATGTACGTAGATTTATGAGGAACGGTATTCTCGGAAAAATTGAGCACGAACGCTTTAGGTACAATGAAGTTGCGTGGAATAGAATTTATGATTAAATTAAAAAAATAGCATCTTAAAAATGTACAAATTACTTGCGAATTTTCTTGAAAAATGTTTTGAGTATCCTCAATTTTTATATGGGAATTTACCTACAAAAATAAAATAGACACAGTATTATTTTCTTTCGGAAAAATTACCTATTATATTCTGGGAATTAGAATAAAACTTTAGGTTAATCGAGAATTTTATATGGACTATACCTACAAATATGTATTCCCTAACTTATCTAAGAATTTAAAATCTCTAATTAACTAATTACTTGAAGATTTACATATTTCTTTACATGGGCCAAATTTACACTGCATTTTCAAGAGAGATATTAAGTTAGACCAACAAGAGTCTTAATCATGAAAGAAATTAATCGAAACGGATGCAAGCAAATTACATCGGGAATAACATCTATAAGGAAATATCAATTGAGATATACAAAATCAAAATAAGAAAAACATAGCCTAGTGGATTTTTAATATAGTATAAATATAGATAACTTATTAATTATGAAACAATATTTAAAGTTATTATTTATTTGATATAAACAACAATACATACACACTTCTATATTAACTATTTTAAATTATTAGATACTAGGGGTGTCAATAGTTCGGTTCGGCCGGTTAGTTTATAAAATTTGTACCATACCAAATTTTTGGTTATTTTATTATGTATAACAAAAATTTGATTTTTCGAAATCGTCTCAATCATGTTGGTTTCTCTTCGGTATCAATACCGTACGATGTATGTTGTAGTGAATTATTGAACAATATTTAAAGTTATTCTGTATTTGATAACTACAATTGTCACGACCCGGAATTCTCACCGTCGAGATCGTGATGGCGCCTAACAGTTCATTTGTTAGACAAGCCAAGGTTAGAAATTTTTTACTTCTTTTAACAGTTTAAACAGTAACATTGATACAATTTAAACAACAGATATGTTCTAAGTACAAATGGAAAATTAAACAATCAATCGCCTATAACAATTCCCCGAATCTGGTGCTCCAAACCAAACATGCACACAAGTCTAAAAACATCATACAAACTTGCTCGCGCAATTAAATCGCCAAAATAACACCTAGAACTACGAAATTAGCACAAAATCACATGAAATTCCCAAGAACACTTTAAAATTCCTATTTTCACAAGCGGGCTTCCGAATCACATCAAATCAATTCCGTTTTTCACTAAATATCACATATAAGGTATAAATATCATAACGGACCTGTACCAGGCTCCGGTACCAAAATACGGACTCGATACCAACAAGATCGAACATCAACCAATTTCTTAAAACCATTAAAATTTTAGTCTTTCAATTTTTAACAAAAATTCATATCTCGAGCTAGGGACCTCGGAATTCGATTCCGGGCATACGCCCAGGTCCCATAATTCACTGCGGACCAACCAGGATCATCAAAACACGGGTCCGGATCCGTTAACTCAAAACATTGACCGAAGTCAACTAAAAATTAACTTTTAAGGCCAAAAATTATTATTTCATCAGTTTTCAACATAAAAGCTTTCTGGAAAATCGCTCGAATTGCGCGCAAATTGAGGAGGGTAACAATAAGATTTTTAAGGCTAAAGAGCGTAGAATTAGGTACTAGGGGCGTCAATGGTTCGGTTCGACCGGTTATTTTATAAAAAATTTACCATACCAAATTTTTGGTTATTTTATTATGTATAACAAAAATTAGACTTTTCGAAACCGTCCCAATCATGCGGGTTTCTCTTCGGTAATACATGTAGCTACAATGACAAATAAATGTAGCTATTATGTCCCAACAATTGCTACGAGTTTTGAAAATTGAAGCAAGATTATTCTTTTAGCTATAAAATTATGTGCAAACAAATATATTGTGGCTAGAATATTACAATAGCTACAGTGATGTCAAATGCGTAGCAAAAATAAGAATTAGCTACCATACTTATTGTAGCTATATAAATTCGTGGCTATATTATTTTGCCAGATATTCATCGTAGCTATTGACCCCACTATTGCCATGCTTTTTATAACTTGAAGCAAAGATGTTCAATATTTTATTTGACATAATTTGTCGTGGTTAAAAGGTTACTATTGCTACAGTAGTTCAAACACGTGACAAACACTAATAATTAGCTACAAAAGTTTAGTGTAGCAATAAATTTGTAGCTATTTAGGCACTTATTGCCACGACATAAATTAACTATAGCAAAATTTGGAGCTCGGGTTGTTATGTTTCGTTAAATCCTGATGATGACCACAAACTATTTATTATTCGTACTGTTTTTTACGCTGCTTTGATTTTTGTAGCTGTCAGCCTCGTGTTGTTGGTAATATGGATTAATTGGTATGATACATAAATATGTCCCGGCTACAAAAACAGCGTGATCCGACAAGTGAGGCGGACATACATGCCTTGGCCTAATTTGTACTTGAGCAGTATTATACCTATACGTTCAAAATATTGCTCAAACTTACATAGCTTTATTTGTATTATTGGTAGCTTCTAGGTAATGTCTAGGATATAAGTGTGTTCTTTCATTTGTATTGTTGAATTGTTGGTAGCTTCTAGATGGGTTTCATGGCAAAAATATAATACTTATTGTGTACGATGTTCTTTCATTTTGTGAATGTCATTTAAGTTATACACATGCACCCTTAATAGCAGTTTACTAAGCGTTTTCATAAGCATTTACGGCAATTTTGTGGCACTTGATATGTGGTTTCTTGTATAGCAATTTTGTGGCAACCAAGACATGCAATTTAATGATATTTGGAACCTTTTACCATCATTGCTTAGGATTTCTAACTAAAGAATGTATTAATGAACATGATCTAAATGAAGGGATTTATGTTGTTTTATTTCAACCAAATTTACAACAACATCAATTTTTTAGATTTACTATCTTCTTAATATGAAAAGACTGCATGAAGTAAAACCAATGTGAATGTTAGAAATCATTACGAAAGGGCTATAATCAGTGGTGTTTGTCACACCTTTTTTTTCACCCGTAAGGGTAATAAGGAAGTTTTTCCACTTTAAGTGACATTATTCGATTTTTTGGGATTTATTTTATTCAGAGCCGCCGCCCGGATTTTTTACGGTGTGCCGGAACACCATTTATTTATTAGAAATCCCAAAACCGAGGAATTTGGACTCTGTTTAAATTGTCTGCGAACCAGAAATCCGGGTAAGGAATTCTGTTAACTCGGGAGAAGGTGTTAGGCATTCCCGAGTTCCGTGGTTCTAGCACGGTCGCTTAATGAATAAACTTGGCCTAAATTTTTTAATTACTGCTTTTGTACCTATGCGCATTTTTTGTATTCTTTACCGCTTTTATTATTCTTTTGTATTCAAAGAGTTCTTTTGAGACAGATCACTTATCCGTAAACCCGTAGAGTTTAAAATGCGTCTAAAATCATGTCACACGGACGTGTACACAATTCTCGACACTGAACTCATTAATTAAAGATAGATAAAGTGCGCAAGCGCGTAATTTTGTTTCGTTGTCAAAAAGGAACCAAAATCACGTTACGTGGACGTGTACGCAATCCCGATAATTTTAAGAAAATTCGTTCCTAAAAGTGTCTCTACGAGTGTTCATTTTAGTCTTCATTTGTGTTACGTAAACGTATACACAATTTTGGGAAAAGGTATATTTTTAGTTGTTTTCATTCAAAGTTACGTACAACGTATACTTCGATGATTGATTTATTTTCTAAGTTCGAGGTAGTGACTATCTAAAAGAAGTTTGAGATTCACTATATCTAAATTGGATATTCTAAATCAAGTCACGAGTTCGGGCTATGGCCTAGTTTAGCCCAATTTTTATCACTTTAGGCCATCCTAATTTGGTTATTTGGACATGATTCGAAATCGAGTAGCTAAACAATTAGGGACAAACATGCTAACACATTTTACATTTATATGGTAATAAATAAGGCATATTTGAATTGCGAACATAATGTTACATGCACAAGATTTCGTTACCATTTGACCTATATACCATACATGGGTATTTATACATTGCTCATGGATCCAACAGAGAACTTTATCCTAAATTTTGCGACAGAACAACTTTTTGAACATAAAACCAAACTAACGAAACCTCTTGGATTAAGATCATTTGATACCCTTTAGGAAAGAATTTTAAATCAGAAACATTAGGGTGTGCAAACCTGAGCCCTGGTTACTTTATTTAGAACGTACAGTCTAGAAAAAGATTCCGAATTTAGATTGTATCTTTTGATAATTGATTTGAAACCAATTTGTGTTCAATAGTGAGAAATTTACAGTGAATTTTGTAAATAAGATACTCCCTATGCTAATTAATCAACAGAAGAGCAAAGATTGTTTAACACAGTTAATGGGTCTAACATTCCAGGCCCCATAGCCTGAAATTCAGACTCCATCAGGCTCAATTAGGCCATGCTCACGAGTCTGGCCCAGCTCGAGTAACCTTAGCAGGTCTGGCCCATAACTGCTATAATAATAAACGTTCCAGATTTAAGGAAATACAACTGATCCTAAGTTTTATATAGTTCAGGCCATATTTACAACTGAGAAGAAAAAATGTATATAAAGGACTGTAGCTATTACATTACCATAATAATACAGATTTTTTCTAGTAGGAAGAATAGAAAGGGAAAACAAAACTAGTTACTGCTCATGTGCAAGCCGACAACATGTTCTTCAAAGACTTAAACCTGCATTTTTAACGTTAATCTAAAATTATAAGTCCAAAGCTTGAATACTTGGACAGTATTGAGGACAGACCTTTGGGCGTTGTAAAAGATGAACCTAACCATGAAGGAGGTTAGATTAAATCCTTAATGATGCTCTTAGAAGAACACATCATATTCATCCCTTTTATGGACTGAATCTGACCATAAAAGGGGTCAGATTCAGCTCCAAAGATCTCACCTTTTGTTCCTCTTGACAATTCAACACATACCTATACCATGATTTTGACTTTTTAGGCATTTTTATAGAGAATGAATCTGATCATTTTAAGGGATTCAGATTCCTTACTCTAGGAGGCCTTTTGACTACTCATTTTATACCCTAAAGAGATAACTTCAGCGACATGAGCTACTGTTTATGCACTATTATGGGGTGAATTTGACCATTGAAAGGTCAAACTCATCTACCCTAGTGCGATTTACCTTACTAAAAGCAAACACAAAACTAAAATCCAACTACAAAATACTTAATACATTTTTTAATCAACAAACTTAAAAGCAGACAGACTGATTTCAGGAATTCAGACATGGCATATACAATACACATTCAGATTTATTATCAGCATATCAACCAATCTTACATTCATATTAGAGAAACAGAAAACATAGCTAGAAGAAACAGTTTCAGACAAAAGAAGAACAAAATTCATATTTTTTAGCCTTTTAATAAGGTTAAACGACTACGTACCCTTTAAAGAGAAAATAAACCAAAATCCTGACCAAATAAAGGCCAGGTAAACAGCAATACAACAAAGGAGAGAAAGGTTCAGTAGCAATCACAACAGATTAACCCAAAAACCAGCAACAACCAACAGGAATGGATAGCCCAGACTCGAATATTTAGGCAAGAAACTTCGAAATCAGGCTAACAACCAAGAATCCAAGCTAAGAAACCCACAAGAAACTGATAACTCTTTAAAGAAATCCAATGTTTTCACTAATATTTCTGGAAGTTGTCGTTTATAATAAAGGAAAACTACTCTGATTTTTTGTTGTTGTTTTCAGATGTTTCTAATAGCTAAGAGAATGTGAAGAAGATGATAAGAGTCTAAAAGCAGGTGGGGGAAGGTAATTTTTTCGTCCCTATTTTATGTGAGTGAGTGTCCCTTTATATAGGGAGGATCCCCTCTTATTTCCCCATGTGCTGATCCCTAAAATTAAGGGATAAGGGGGAATCTTTCATAACAGATTTCCTACAGTTGTCCCTTCTAGAGACTTCCTAATACTTATCTGAAAATTCTTTCTAATTTTCTGATTTTCCAAACCCTTTTTGACCCTCTAAAGTTCTTTTATTACTCGTTCACCCCCCTTCAATTCCTTCCAACCATCAAAAGTGATCTACTAGGGGCAGAACAATAAACACAAGAAAACAGGGTCGAATTGAACTAATTAAACCCATTTAGATGCAATCAACTAATTAATTAAGTAATTAGCTCAATTAATCCTACTAATTAGTGATTATGACCTAACCAATTACCTAGCAACAGAGAAAGTAAACAGGGAAGGAAACAAGAAGAGTATATTGATTTTCATTAGCGGACTAAAAAGAAATGTCAAAATCCTAGACTAATTAACGGAATCATGGTTGACTTAATTACTAACACAACCAAGTATACCATGAAACAATTAATCGAAAGAGGGACGATGACACTTAGAAAGAGAACCAATCAGTGAATACATGAATCTAAATTTCTCAACTCATTAACAGTGATTTCACAGTAATCGAGCATGAAAGTAATGCACATAGGTCTTCATAAATCTTAAACTAAACCCTAGTTTTAAGACATGAAGTAACCAATCAATAATAATAATAAATAAAAAGAAAGAAGAAGTCACAGGGTACTAGTAGACCGTCTCCAGGTTTTGGTCGAATCCCGGCGACTTGCTGGAATTTGGCAGGACTCCGGTGGACTCAAAGGTGACTTCGACTAGCATGAATCGACGGCTATTTTTACGAGCTATCGACTCATGTGAGTCTAAGTCACAGAGCCGTTGAAAACTTGAATTTAAAACGGTATTAGGGTTTCACGAATTTCAGATCTGAAATTACTCGATCCGGGTTGAGTTTCTGGGGAAACTAATGGTGGGAGGTGGTTGAGGGTGAAGAATAGGTTATAGGGTAGAAGTTTTGGGTTATTTGGTGGAGCTCCGCCGCCGGAGGAGGACGGCGGAGGGATGGTGGGGGACGGCGGAGATAAGCTGGTCTCTAGAGAGAGGAAAGAGACGAAGGGGAAGGGGGGGGGGTGTTATACTTAGGCAAAAATAGGGGGTAGGGGGTGTTTGGGAACAATTTTATACTTAGTTTTTAAGTAGTTCAGGACCGTTGGATCAAGATGATCCAATGACTGGGAGTTCGATGGGGAAGAAATGGGGTAATTTTGGTGTAACGGGAGTTCAAGCCGGGTTAGAGGGGCTTAGGCTGGGTATTTTAGTGGGTAGAGGTGCCTTGGGCCTGGGTAAATCAGCCCATGTCTGACTTTAGGCTTGATTTCACCATTACTTAATTAATTTTAATTAAGTTTAAACTTAAAAAAATGTAATATTTAATTTTAACTTAATTTTGTCCAATTTGTACACTGAGTGATCAATTAATTAAGAGTACAAATATTTAATTTGATACTCGTAATCATTTATAAAACAAATTTCACAATTGGTTAAAACAAAGTGATTAAATCAAAAATTGAACATTTAAACTAATTTATTATATTTTGTCATTAGTTAAAAATAATAATTACGTTTACGCACCTAATTATGCTGCTTTAAATCATTTATATATTTTAAAAGACAAATTGTGGCTACATAATGCATAATTAATTCGCAGTTAGCCCTTAAATTCAATAAAAATCGCAAAACTAATTAATTTATGGAATTTTTGTAGGTAGGTAAAAATCACGTGCTCACAGCTGCCCCTCTTTGCTCGAAAAAACGAAGAGTTCTCGGGAAAAGACGAAGTGAGCAGTCATGAACAACTTTACCCATTCATATGCTCCATTGCGAAGCATTTTTTAAAAGTTTGACCGAACCCTGCTTCAAAGGTTGCATACATATCCTTGACTATAAAGGAATCAGGTTAGTGTAGTTCTGGAAGTTTTGGTAGCTGGGACTACCGAGTAATTGTGGTTTCCTTGCGGTTGCTTCTGTTACTGCTGCTAATCTCCTTATTACACCAAAGTAACAAAATGAAAGACTAACTAAACCTATTAGCTGCTAGTTACAAGATTCCTATCTAAGACTTGGTCTTGAGTCTTGATCTTTTGCTGACTCTGACCAGAATCTTGATGCTTGTTAGCCGTAGGTGCTGGTTTCATCTTATCGTTCCTCGGATCAAGGCAGGATATACTGAACGGATGACTTCAATCTTGTCCTGAATAGTCCATATCTTCACCGTTTCTGCACTTTGGATAAAATCTTCTCTTTTCTCTTTTTGTTTTATTATTCTGGATCGAAACTTCTTTTTTTGGTCGTCTCGAGTCCAATGTCCAAAAATGTAGTCTGCACAAAAATTAAAAACAAACGAATGAAATTTTCTGCCCCAGTTTTCACTAGGAAACTTTCATGAGTTATTGTAAGGAAATCTACACTACTTTGTTATTGAAAGCGATGAAAATCCGGGAGCAGTGCACCCGGAGTTATTGTAGACTAGGGAGTGGATACCCTATATCTCAAAGCAAGATCAACTAGGGGTTGGAGACCCTATGTTGAAAAATAAAACCAACTAGGGATTGTGTACCCTATGTCGGAAAAATCATCAACTAAGGAGTGTATACTTTTGTTGGCATCAACTAAGGAGTGTCTACCCTACGTTGGAAAAGATCATCAACTAGGGATTGTATACCCTATTATGGAAAAGCAATCATCAACTAGGGGTTGTATATCCTATGTCGGCATCAACTAGGGAGTGTATATCCTACGTTGGAAAAGAAATCATCAGCTAGGGGTTGTATACCCTATGCCGTCATAAACTAGGGAGTGTATACCCTACGTTGGAAATGAAATCATCAACTAGGGGTTGTATACCCTATGCTGGAAAAGTAATCATCAGCTAGGGGTTGTATACCCTATGTTGGCATCAACTAGGAAGTGTATACCTTACGTTGGAAAAGAAATCATCAGCTAGGGGTTGTATACCCTATGATGGAAAAGAAAACATCACCTAGGGGTGGTATACCCTATGCTGGAAAAGAAATCATCAGCTAGGGGTTGTATACCCTATACTAGAAAAGAAGTCATCAACTAAGGGTTATATACCCTATGTCGGCATCAACTAGGAGTGTATACCCTGCGTCTGAAAATAAATTATCAGCTAGGGGTTGTATACCCTATGCTGAAAAAGAAATCATCAACTAGGGATTGTATACCCTATGTCGGCATCAACTAGGGAGTCTATACCCTACGTTGGAAAAGAAATCATCAGCTAGGGGTTGTATGCCCTATGCCGACATAAACTAGGGAGTGTATACCCTACATTGGAAAAGAAATCATCAGCTAGGGGTTGTATACCCTATGCTGGAAAAGAAATCATCAGCTAGGGGTTGTATGCCCTATGCCGACATAAACTAGGGAGTGTATACCCTACATTGGAAAAGAAATCATCAGCTAGGGGTTGTATACCCTATGCTGGAAAAGTAATCATCAGCTAGGGGTGGTATACCCTATGCTGGAAAATAAATCATCAGCTACGGGTTGTATACCCTATACTGGAAAAGAAGTCATCAACTAGGGGCTGTATACCCTATGTCAGCATCCACTAGGGAGTGTATACCCTACGTTGGAAAATAAATCATCAACTAGGGGTTGTATACCCTATGCTAGAAAAGAAAACATCAACTAGGGATTGTATACCCTATGTCGGCATCAACTAGGGAGTGTATACCCTACGTTGGAAAATAAATCATCAACTAGGGGTTGTATACCCTATGCTAGAAAAGAAAACATCAACTAGGGATTGTATACCCTATGTCGGCATCAACTAGGGAGTGTATACCCTACGTTGGAAAAGAAATCATCAGCTAGGGGTTGTATACCCTATGCCGACATAAACTAGGGAGTGTATAACCTATGTTGGAAAAGAAATCATCAGCTAGGGGTTGTATACCCTATGCTGGAAAAGTAATCATCAGTTAGGGGTTGTATACCCTATACTGGAAAAGAAATCATCAGCTAGGGGTTGTATACCCTATGCTGGAAAAGAAATCATCAGCTAGGGGTTGTATACCCTATGCTGGAAAAGAAATCATCAGCTAGGGGTTGTATACCCTATGCCGGCATCAACTAGGGTATGTATACCCTACGTTGGAAAAGAAATCATCAGCTAGGGGTTGTATACCCTATTCTGGAAAAGAACACATCAACTAGGGATTGTATACCCTATGTCGGCATCAACTAGGGAGTGTATACCCTACGTTGGAAAAGAAATCATCAGCTATGGGTTGTATACCCTATGCTGAAAAAGAAATCATCAACTGAGGGTTGTATACCCTATGTCGGCATCAACTAGGGAGTGTATACCCTACGTTGGAAAATAAATCATCAGCTAGGGGTTGTATACCCTATGCTGAAAAAGAAATCATCAACTGAGGGTTGTATACCCTATGTCGGCATCAACTAGGGAGTGTATACCCTACGTTGGAAAATAAATCATCAGCTAGGGGTTGTATACCCTATGCTGAAAAAGAAATCATCAACTAGGAGTTGTATACCCTATGTCGGAAAAGGTGTAGCTAGGGTTTGGAGACCCTATACCACTTCAGATTTGGGCTGATTTTAATATTATTTTTCTTTTTTCTTTTGGGTAAATGTGGGAAAGGATTTTAGAGAAAACATCCGTTTGGAGTTATTGCTGCATAACTGCTTCTAGCTCTTGCGCCTTTTCTTTTGGTTACGCTTGCCTTTGCAAGGTTGCTTTGAGTTACACTTGTTTCCTTCAATCAAAGAACAATTTGTTAGTTTGAAACGGTGGTTGGTTTTGCGGCCTTGATTTTCAACAGCTTGATCTCAGCTCTTTTGACGATGATTTCAACAACTTGCTTGCTTGATAGGGATTGCGTTTCATCTCTAACCCTGGGGATCCTGTCTTTCCAGCTTTTACCGTGGCGATTGGTCACGTGGGACCCAACATTTGACTATATTTTGCCTTTGCAGGCCTTTCACTTGCTTTTCCTTTGGATTTTCAGAGTATCGGGAAAGTTTTTGTAACGACCCTGCCGGTCGTTTTGTGTGTTGGGACTCCGTTCTCGTGAATGACTCTTTCCATAGCAACTACTCGTGCCTTATGACTTGTGTGGGCAGGTAGTTCGAGATTCATAAGTGATTTGGCCAGTTCAGGAACACTTGATTCCTAAAGGCTAGCCTATTTGGCTGATCTTGGTTCCGAGCAGCATTTTGAACAAACGACCTCGGAATCGGGTTCTGACAGCTCCAGCAGCTCCGGATGATGATTTCGGACTTGGGAGTGTGTTCTCCTCGGGTTTCTAATGACCCGGGAGTATTTCGGCACCTGAATTGGAATTCAGGATTTCATAAGATTTGGAATTCAGCCTGGAATTGGACCTCGTGATATCATGGTCCGAATGGAATTCCGGAACTAGAAATAGTCATGTATAGTCATTTATGACTTGTCCGCAAAATTTGGGGTCATTCCGAGCAGTGTAGACCCGTTCGGCGTATTGATGAGCCATTTAATTTTTCTTGAAATCCTAAGTTTGATCTAAGGGGTTTTGGAGAGTGATTCTTGGTTTGAATGATGTTTTTAGTGTTCTGGGAGCTCGAGCAAGTCCGTCATGTGATTTGGGACTTGTTGGTATAATTTGTCGAGGGCTCGGGTGGGCCTAGGGGTCTCCCGGACCCCGATCGAGGTCAAAAACCAGCAAAACTCATAGCTGGTAGGAATTTACTGGTGTGACCGCACCTGCGGTCCATGAGCCGCAGGCACGAGGTTCGCACCAGCGGAAATGCCATCGCAGGTGCGGCTCCAGCCAGAGGGGCGATCCTCTTCCCGCAGGCGCGGACAAAAGCCCGCAGGCACAACTTTCCCCATGGGCCCAGACCATCGCGGGTGCGGACAAATTCCCGTAAGTGCGAGTCCGCACCTGCGATCCAAAGTCCGCAGGTGCGAGAACTCCCCCAGCGCCCAGGCCTTTTTCCGCAGGCGCGACCCTTTATTCCGCAGGTGCGAAAACTACTGGGCAGTCCTATTAAAAGTCCCAAGTCGTGATTTCTTTCCTAAAAATCATATTTCCTCCATTGTTGACGACCCCAAGAGCTCCAGAACGGGTATTTTGGCCTAGAAACTCAGGTAAGTGATTCCGTAACCCTCCGCATGTCAATTTCTTCCGTTCTTTGAGAATTTCCTCTTCCTAATTCATTGAAATTCATAAGAAATTGTTGGGGGAAGAAAGAGGGGTTTGATGAAAATGTGAATTCTGATTTTTGGGCCATTGAGGGATGATTAATTGAGTTAATCTTGATCCTTAGGCGTCGTATAGCGCGTTCCTTCAAGATATATATTTTTTCGGACGCCGAGGCTCGGAGTTGAATTTCCAAAGTACGTCAAGAATACATTTTTGAGGAAATATTTGATAAATCCTCCTCGAATCTTCCTAAATTGATATAATTATGTGCTTTTGGAAAATTGCGAGCCATAGAGGGTGATTCGGAGGATTCGTGCGTCGTGTTGATTGGTCCATTGGCCGGAGGAGCACTTGTCCAGGTGAGTCTCCTTTCCAAACTTTGTAAGGGGGAAATGTCCCCTAGGCTCTTGATTGCTAATTGTGCTCGTTGAGGGGGCTACGTACGTACCACGTGACGAGAGTCCGTACGTGGCATCTATACTGTATATCGGGTAGCCGTAGGACCCACGAGCATGTTCTAACTGTTTGTTTGATATTATCTGATGTTTTGTACGAGTTATTACTGATATTTGATGAAATTGAGCTATGATAGCTGCGAATTAAATGTACATAATATTCAGATAAGAATTATGAACTTCATCAATTGAGTAATTGTGTTACTCCTGGTATAATTGATAAAGAGCAAAGAGTAAATTTGATAATGAGTTGTTGAGCTGGATGAAGGTGGTTAAAATTCCTTCTTATACTTGAATAATGAAATAAGTCTTGATAATGAGCTGTTGAGCTAAATGAAGGTGGTTAAAATTCCTTCTTGTACTTGAATTGTTCCATCATGGTAATATTGTGAGCGAAGAGGATAATATGATAAAAATCCTAACTTTGGCTATCAAGTGAGATGTGAGTATCCGATCTCATTGAGTGTGGGCGAGT
>ML266795.1:0-123433 GCA_005239495.1 Nicotiana undulata
GTGGAGACTTCAATGCAGTACTATACACTAATGATAGAATGATGGGCAATCCAGTTTCTCAGGTAAACTTCCAAATTCGGTCCCCTAAAGCTATCGAGCCCAAGGTCCACCTTTATCCGGGTTCAAAGGATCACTCTTACTCGGGGACTATCATCCAAAGACAAGCTCGGACGACCCGGTCTATCGAAGTTTGGGGGCACAAGACTTATTAGGCAATGCCCGGACCTTAAAGGCTACGACCATCCCCATTCGGGGACTTTTATCTCGGGCAATCCCGGATAACTCAAGGTAATGAGCTCATTGGTAAATACTCGGACTTAAAAGGCTACTATCGTCCTAAAATGGCTCGGAGACGTTCGGGACCCGTTACTAAAACATAAGGCCTTCAAATTTTCTAAACCGTCTCAAAAGGATACCCTAGACAAATTGTAATCTATAAAAATTATAAGTACTTTGGGGAAAGCATCCAGTCATACTGAACCCCCCACGAGTCTTAAGAAAAATAATATCGAGAGCAAGGCATGTTTGAACCTCCACACAAGACATAATTATTACGTGTGATAAAGGATGAAACGTGCATATTTTGAGTGTGTTTGTGTGTTATTTCGTGTGTGAGTTGCGGGAGTTCACATCTCTTTTGAAGACAAAATATGTTTTTATATGTAAAGGGATAAACTTGTGCGGAAAATGATCAAATTGGAGAAAAATTGGTGATAAAAGAGATGAAGAGAAAAGTCTCGGATAGCGAAGCAAGGTTCACTTCGCCAGACCAGGACCGAAGTAGAAGAAATCAGGAAAGTCCCGGACAGTGAAGTGAGGGTCACTTTGCCAGACCAGGACCCGGGCAGAAAATTCAACTTTTTCAATCCAAATTAGGAGAAGCAATTTCGGCCCAACTCAAGCCTAAACCATATAAATATGAAAATTAGCCACTTTTTGAGAGGGGAGAAGACATTGGGGAGGCAAGAACACGCTAGGAGCAAGGAGAAGGATTCAACTTCATGTTTTCCCTCTTTCTTCCTCTATTTCCATTATTGGTTATGAATTCTAGTATTGTAGTTCTGCATACTATTATGAATAGCTAATTTGTTATCTAGGGTATTGATGGAACCTTTTGAAGGATGAATTCTTGTTACATTCTTATATAATTAAGCCTTTGAATTTCTCTACTTGTTTAACTACGTGTTTATTTCAGTGATTGAAGAGCTCTCAATTGACTGTGCCTATTTATTATGTATTTCTTGAAAAAGGGTACATATTTTTGTAGTTATTGCATAACATCACACCTAACATATGTGAGGAACCAATACGAAGAGTTTAAAGGTAGGATTAGGAATAACTAAACCTAGGTGCGATCTCAGTGAACGGTGAATTAGTGCCAACTAGCATAGTTCGGAAGAATACATCTAGTAAATTGTGGTAGTTGCTCGGAAGATAATTACGTCACCTAAAGTACTCACGATTGGTAGAGAATATTTAGGCAAATATATAGGAAATGTAGTGGGAAGGATTCCGAAAATTGGAGAAATTATAACTCCAGACCTCCTTAATATTGTCTCCAACTCTTGGTATCCTTAGTTGATAATTTTACTGCTTTTTGTTATTTGTTAGTTAATTAGTTAGAAATATGAATCTCAGTCCGACTCCGGACTTTTAGACTGGATTATATTTGCAGCGATCACTTATCCTTTTTAGGACTAGAGTTGGGCGTGATCAACGTGCTAAGGCTTTTTTTACAATCATAAAGAAAAAACCTAAAAGAAACAAGCTTAAAAATTGTCGAAGGGAGAAAGAGTCTTATATATATATAAGATCTTTACAAAGGCCAAACAGCCTCGACACAAACCAAAAAACTATAAGATATCTAAACGGCTTGGTCTCCACCGAAGTCCGTCTCATCACCGGGACCATCGGAGTTTCCTCCACCCCCGAACTCGCCCGTACCCTTGGAGTCTTCTTCGTCCTCGGGATACGCCAACTTCTTGGCCTTGGCCTCAACCTTGAGCCCTTTAGCATTTTTTACCTCGTTCGACAAATCAAAACCCCAGCATGAATTTCCTCGAGGGCCTCCCTACTAGACTGCCACTACACGTACTCGACAATATCTTTCAGGTGGTCCTTGGGATGCCTTGACATCGGCTTTGGTTACTTCAACCACCGACATGGCTGCTTTATGCTCCTTGGAAAGGGTCTCTCAATCGAAAATAACCGAGCTTAGTTGAGACTGGAGCTCATCAATCTTTTGGGATCATGCCTCAGCCTTATCCCTCTCGCTCGAAGCTGGGCCTCCGCTGAGGTCATCTGCGCCCGGGCAGCCTCCTTTTCAGATGTCAGGCGGTCCATCCTCCCTCTCCACTCTTCGCCCTCGACCTTGACTGCATCCATTTTGACTCAGAGTTGGTCGATTCGATCAATCTTTTGTTGGACCTGCGGGTTCCGAACACTAGCCACTGTGTCTATCTCATCGTCACTAAATTCAGAGATTTTTACCTATTCAACCATTCTAGCGTATTCTTTCCGAGACGCTTCCAACATAGCTCGAAGGCTCTTAGCCTCTCCTTCACGCTGCTCGCTGAGAAGTTTTTACGTGTCTTTTTTCTTAGTAAGCTCTACGACTTCGGCTTCGAGTTGGTTCAACTCATCCTAATACTAGAGGAGAGTTTCGTGGTGAAGCATCGAGGCCTATAAATACGAAGAAAAATATTAGGATTATCAATGAATTAGTTCAAGTAAAACAGGAGAAATTGAAATCATCAAGAGTTATCTAAAGTTACCCGGTTCAGCGCCTGTTGTGCTTCGTTGAACATGCACGGTGCGTCCACCTCTTTCATTGTTTCCTAGTCTTCTTCGGTCACTAGGCACCGGAGATAACTGGCCACCCCTACGAGGGCAAAAAGACCCCTGACATCCTCCGAAATGGTGATGACAATGGGCCGCTTCCTATCAGGATCCACACTCGGGGCAGTGAACCAGTTGATCAGTTTCGTGCTTGAGTTAGGCCCATCTGCCCCCGAGGATGGACTCTTCCTCGGTACCTCTATGTCACCTAATTTGGTGGCGTCTTCCATGGCGGTGGAATACACTCCATCAAAAAAGCTGTGGAAGGGGTTGTCCACTCCATGGGCCCCCTCGTTGGGACGCTCTTTCACCGTTTGGTCTTCATTATACATGGGCTCAGTAAACAAAGGTGACTCGGTGATGTATATCACATCGAGTTCCTCCTTCAGGGCACTGCACACATCTGGGGAAACCTTGGCCCTGGTCTCCTCATCGACCTTCCTAGCTTGAGGTAGATCAGCTTCACGGATCTATGGTTCAGAGGCCCCCTGCTCTTCAAGTTGCGATGGCTCGCAGGCCACCAGAACAAAAGGTTCTTCTTCTTCGGATTCGTCCATCAGTCGCTAGAGTGAATCCGAAGTTGGTACTCGGGCGCTGGTGTTTTCTTTTGACTTGCGCACCAACCTTCTCCTTGTTTTCTTTTTCTCTGAACTTGGGGAACTAGGAGCCCTCTTCCTTTTCTTCTCTTAGACCTATCTCGGAGCTAGGGACTCGGCAGGTAATTTCTCACCACCGACTGGAGGCCTAAGCTCGACATCCTTAGATAAGCCTACAAAAAGAAGTTAAGGGACTAAGGGCTTAATGTTGAAAGGAGAGTCCTAATACAACCTACTTGGGAAAGAAGTCTCACCATGGGAACCGGCCTCCCAATGGCCCTTAGAGAGTTTGCTCCACAAGCACTCGGAGTAGGGTATATGAGAAACGATATCCTCGACCCACTCCTTGAGTTGAGGGACAACATTTGAGACTCGAGCAGCGGCTGCACCATCACTAAGCACCGATAAGGAAAAGAGAAGTAAGTAATAAATCAACATTCGAAAGTAGGTTATACTTATGTGTTGTATTCCACTTCTCGGTAAATGGCATGCATTCAACTAGGATCAAGTCCGAAGTCTTCACCCGGACAGAATGGCCTTGCCAGCCCCGATCTCGATCCTCATCAATACTTGAGAACGGGGTTTTACTGGCCCGACGCACAAGCTTTATTAGTCCTCCCTGGAAGATCTGGGGACTGTATAAGCGGAGTACATGATGGATGGTGAACGAGCACCCATCGATTTTGTTCATAAAAAATCGGAAGAGGATCATGATCCTCCAGAGTGATGGATGGATCTGGCCTAGGCACACTTTGTACCTCCTGTAGAAATTCAAAATGATCGGGTCCACTAGGCCCAATGTAAAGGGATAAGTGTAAACACTTAAATATCCCTCGACATAGGTGGTGATGGCCTCTTCGGGGTCGGGGACTAGTATGTCTTTATCGGCCCAGTTGTATTCTTTTCGGACCGAAAGGAGGATCTCTTTGGTAATCAAGCAGTTATATCTCGAAACCTCCTCGCACAGGCCTTGTACGGAGGAAGGCTTTTCGACCTGGAAATCGATGTTGACCGAACATCCCCCGGGGATGAACATTTTCAAAGTGAGTTTGTTCACTGGTTCATCAACTGTCGCACAGGGAGCGTTCTCCTCGACCTTAGTAGATGACGACAAAGTAGAAGGAGTTTCTTTCTAGAGAACGGTTTCGGAAGTCTTTACTATTTCTTTAGAAAATGAAGATGGAGGAAAATCTCAGAAAGATGAAGAAAGAAAGGAAGTTCGAGGATTAGACTTGTTGGCTTGAGATAAAGATAGGTAAAAATTCTTGCAAAGGACCTCGAATAACAGGGGGAAAAGTGCTAAAGTGTATTGAAATTTTAAAG
The DNA here is from genome assembly GCA_005239495.1 of Nicotiana undulata. Taxonomy (NCBI): domain Eukaryota; kingdom Viridiplantae; phylum Streptophyta; class Magnoliopsida; order Solanales; family Solanaceae; genus Nicotiana; species Nicotiana undulata. Next base: position 4,758 of record ML266795.1, read on the forward strand.
GTAGAGGGTAGAAGGTTTGGATGTAAAGTTAAAATAGACAAAAGAGGGAGTATTTATAGTAGTTCAGCGGCGTTTCGCATCCAAGGATGGCCGACCAGCGATTGACATGCATTTAATGCCATTATGACTTGATCGATGAACATTTTGGTTGTTTTGTTGTTTTTGTCACGGTGTTACAAAGTAAGAATCGGAAGCTCATGTCGTTTCTCGTCGTTTACTCTTCGAAAAATGAGAGGACTATCTGTATACGGGTGAAATCGAGCTCATGATGCATCCTAGCCTCCGACAAAATAAGCCAAGCTCAAGACATGACAACAAGGGACCGAAATCGAGTCAAAGTCCCCCCAGGCCAGAACCTGGGGGCACGATGCCTGCCTTCGAGAATATCGAGGTCATGGTCCCTGAATTGGTCCTAGCCTCGACAACTTCAAAGAACATTTCAGAAAATCCTGCATAGCCAACAGAAGGCCGAAATAGTCGTGACCGGCCGAATACTACGGCGGAGATCTCGGCACGTCTCGATAAGGACCCGACAATAAGTGAATCAAAAGATTTCTTACCTTTTATAGAGTTGTGCCTAAAATAGGACTCCCCTACAATATTAAGGGGGTTTGATAACTCATAAAACACATTATAATGCGCATTCCAAAGTAATATATCATTATTGTCTTTGTTCTTAGCTTTTTCGCTTTCGTTCATCAGTGCTGATTATAACGAGCCCGGTTCGAGGTCAAATATCTCACTAAGGCTTGAATTATCTTCATCGTGTGGTTTGAGTTTACTTTACCTTTATTTATTTAATTTGTCTGTATTTACTGCTTCGATCAAAAAATTCTATGTATCCTTAAAACCACCTACAAATTCAATTGTTATCCGATTTTGAGGATAAATAAAATTGACTGAACCAAAATGTCTAAATATCGTACCGTAACAATCGAAGAATACCCCTACCCTTAAGGAACTTCTCATTTCATAATTTTACTTAGGATTTTGTTGATATTATTTTTCATAATGCATGTTTTTCCAACATTTATTCAGTTGACAATTAGACTGTAGAACAATGCCAACAAATAGCAGTTACTTCCAAATGATTTACCATTTGTGGTACAGTAAAGTATAATGCACCTCCAAAATTTCATAAAAGTACTTTTTAGAAAACGGGTGAACTTTGAAAGTTAGGGTGTGTTGGGTACAAATAATAAAATAGGGTGTGTTGGGTACAAATAAAAAAATAAGTGATTTTCTTACTTACTTTATGGTGTTAATAAGTAAGCAAAAATTATTATCCCAACATATTTATGTAGGGGTGAGGCGGTGCAGTGTTGGGCGATGGGAGGATATAGTAGGAGTCCGGAATTAAATTGTGGTTCTTTTGGACTTGTAAGATTTTAATATGTGAAAAAAAAAAAGATATTTTTATATATAGCGCTCAAATACTGTGAGCTATACATTGACGGTAATTTTGCCGTTAATGTATAGCGCCCAGTATTTGGCCGCTATATATAAAAAGCTGCCACACCCAAGTATAGCGCCAAAAAACCTGGCGCTATACATTAAACTTTATGTATAGCGCCAGGTATTTGGGCGCTATACCCTTAATTTAAAAATCCCCTCACCTTCTTCAAGACGAACCATTCGTCTTCTTCCCAAATATTTTACTTTCTCCACTGGTTTGGTCCACCACCCCACTTCCCCACTCCCTTTATAAAAATAAAAAAAATTGGGTCCCCCCTCAAAAAAAAGGTGAAGAACGTAGGTCCCACTTTCGAGTAGAACTTCGTATTATTATGGATTCACACTTCCGGGGTCAAAATTTCAATTGATTTGCTTTCCGAAAACTCTAAATCGAGGTATTTCGATTTATTTTATGTTTAAACTTTTATAATAATGCATATTATTTGATTTGTATGTGTTCTATTTCGTTTTGTATTTTTTTTTTTGCGAAACTAGTATGTTAAATTTATCCGTACTTAATATTAATATTTTATAAAAAAATTTAAATTTATCTGTTAATATCCGGATTTATATATATGTGTTTTCATGTCGTTTTGTGTTTTATTTGCAATTAAATTTATTTGTTGTATGTTTAGTTTAGATTATTTTTTAGCGTAGTAAAATCTAAACATTTTTAGCGTAGTAAAATGTAGACCCTTTTAGCGTAGTAAAATGTAGAGCCTTGTAGCGTAGTAATGTGTAATATTAAAATTCTTTTAGCTTAAGTATCTTATACTTGTAGTTAAAAATGCAAACTTTGTACAATTAAGTTATTAATTGTACCAACACACAAAATTATAAAAATATTAAATTTTACACACATAATTTTAATGTTAGTTTGGTACCACTGGGCCTCAAAATATTGAGCCCGGAACCCATAGGTATATATATAAAATTTGTATAATTAAACAATTAAGTAATTAAAAATTATGAATTTAAATTATAAAACAAACACACAAATTTATAAAAATATTGAATTTGACACACATAATTACTAATGTTAATTTGGTGCCACTGGGCCTCAAAATATCGAGCCCGGAACCCGTAGAATATATATATATATATATATATATATATATATATATATAATTTGTACAATTAAACAATTAAGTTATTAAAAATTATGAATTTAAATTATAAAACAAACACACAATTATTAATGATAGTTTGGTGCTACTGGGACTCAAATATCGAGCCTGAAAACCATATGTATAACTCTAAAAATTGTGTATATCAAAAAATTAATATTTAATTTACAGATTAAACATACAATTAATGTTGTTTTAATTTACAGTTGACGATATGGTCGCGCCCATACATCATGGCCCTCAGACGTTGGATCTATTATCCCTACATCCCCAGCATAGATCCGAGTTTATATGGGACGGACAGTTACTTATGCAGACTTTTCGCGCTAGGAGAGTGGATCACTTGTGTGACTTTTTGAGTGATAGAGTTCTACATCCACGTGTAGTCCATTATCTGGAGGAGATAGGATTATTAGGATCGGGCGGATACAGCTCGACTGGGCTTTGATCACGGCGTTCATTGAACGGTGGCGACCGAAGACGCACACTTTCCACCTGCCCATCGGCGAGGCCACCATCACGCTGCAGGACGCCGAGATTTTATATGGCATGTCCGCTGATGGCTTGCCAGTTTTACTCCCTATGACCATGAGATATTATTTGCGAGAGGCTTATTAGGATATGCTGCATAGGCTCACGGGTTTCAGGCCACAGGACAAGACTGTAGCATCTGGGTCCAGTCGTATGCAGTTGACCCCTATTAGAGTGTACCTGGAGCAGATCCACGATACTATCACGGCCGAGTCAGCGGAGGAGGACGTTATACGATATACGAGTCTGTTGTTGCTCCTTCTATTTGGGGGTGTCTTGTTCCCGAACAATTTGGGGAACCTAGTGAGCCTCCAATTTCTTCATCATATTCAGCGGTTCGCAGATACATCCATTTACAGTTGGGGTGGTGCTGTCCTCGCATTCCTGTACAGGCAAATGTGTTGGGCTTGCATTGGCACACAGAGAGACGTTTGTGGCTTTCTGCCGCTTCTACAGGTGACAACATATCAAAATAATACGTTCATTAGTTACAATTCTACCTAGTTATAGTTAATCGTATACCTTACGTCAACTTTGTATGTTAGGTTTGAGCCTGGGAGCGATTTCTGCAGTTTCAGCCACCTCTACCACAACTACCTGCTAATGTAGCAATTCTGCATCTCCCTCTAGCCAGTAGGTGGGTTCTGCGCCGTACTCTCGCACGAGAGTATGATGCCCATCATAATCTCCCCCTCTGCAGGGATGTGTTGGATCTGCTGGACAGCGCACAAGTGAATATCTACCTAAACTTACCTGGTGTTGATTAACTTAGTGTTGCGCATACTAACGATTTGTATACTTATTTGATAGTTCATCTGGACATCGTACATCGAGGAGTTTACCGGTACCTGCCAGCGTACTGCTCGTTCGGCCGACATATTTGGAGGACTTCTGTCCCGCTCATATGCCTTGTTATTGTCGAGCATCATGCCTCCGAGTGGGTATTTCGTCAGTTTGGCCTGCCGCAGCCTATACCGAGTCCGCCTGCATGGCATGCTTTACATTATGAGAGGCATGATCGGTCTAGGGCGGACGACACATTTATGGCATGGCTTGACGAGCAGTTGGGTAATTGGGACAGGCGAGGGGAGTTGACCTCACCTCCGCAGGAGTTTCCTATTCAGCGTATATGTCATGGAACCGCTTTGTTACCCGACTTTTTATCGGGAACCCCGTTCATCCGGCACACGGTCGTTACGTCCCATACGCCGGGAGACACGAGGCCCTGGTATGTTTTCTTTTATTATTAATTATATACCTGTAATTTAGTGCCACATATGTAGTTTATATTTTTTACTTTGTGCAGGCGATTGGATTGCATACCGTCTATCATATGGGGCAGCAGATGCAGAGTCATGTCCATGATCCTGTGGCCATGCAGGAGTATAGTCATCGATTCATGGAGGTGGCTTCCCAGACACTGCAGCGAGCCCGATCGGATCAGCGTTTGGCACACGAGGCTGATTATATGGACCCAGCGCAGTACGAGCGACGTTGTGGTATCCCACGAGCTGGTGGTATCCCACGAGCTGGTGGTGCCCGACGAGGCGATGGTGTCGGATGAAGTGGTCGTGGGCGGAGAGGAGGTGGTCCCCATCAAGGGGGCGGTGAGGCTCTTGCTGACGATGTTGATGTTGCTATGGCAGGTGGCATGCATGAGACAGACATGCCGTGTTACAGCCTTGGAATTTATCGCACTCCAGTGACATCGCAGGTGACCCCGTCGGGTCAATTATTGATCACGGGCACGGATATTCCAGGAGTTGATTGGGGTAGATACTACCCAGGCCCGTCTACCAGTGATGAGGATCGACCGACCCGAGATTTGCATAGTGGGCGCCGACTGAGTTATGTCTCCTCATCACATGCGCAGGTATGAGTTTATTAGTATTGAATTTGAATTTGTTTTAACTGTAACTTATTTATTTTCTTTAACTTTATTAATTTCCTTTTTAAGGCTTCATGCGATGCTGACGTGGCTGCGACAGATGACTACATTCAGGATCCAGACACGATCATGGTAAGACATTATAAATTGTTGTGAATTGTTATGTACTTTTCTATACTAAGTTTTATATTATTATGTAGCCTTCTACTAGACCGACGGCTTCTTATATCGATCCTGACAGCACCACCGATATATGTCATCCTGCGCCGCATCCGGCTATAAGGAGAAGACTTGATGATGATGATCCCGATAGCATACCCGGGCGCATTGGGATGCGCCTCAGGCCAGCGGCTCCGTTGAGACACATCGGATGCGGGACACATTGATTCGGCCTTCCTTTTTTTTGTGTGTACATTAACAACAATATTTATATAATATGCCCATTAATTTTTTTAGTTCCCCTTTCGTTTGATAGTTTCATATAACAACAATATTTATATAATATGCTCATTACTTATTTTTAGTTCCCCTTTCGTTTGATAGTATCATATAATAACACAAGCACTAAAACTTAACTTCTACTTCAATTAAAATAAATTTCAGTATAACAAACAAGGAAAACATTACAAACACAAAAATAGCAGCCCAACATAATAAAAATACATGAAATAGGAAAAATACACTAAACACATACATGTTTAGTGTTTAGCCCCGGCTGCCATTTATTCTCCTCTCCAACCACTTATATCGTTCTTCCAGTTGTTCTTTTTCTTCTTCTAACTCTTTTAGTTTCTCCTTCACCTCCACAAGTTCCCGTTTATATTTTATTTACGTTCCTTTTGGGCTTGACAATTCCATTCGGATTTCCATTTTTCTTCTCCTACCTCCTTCAGTTTCGCCCTCAAGTCTGCAATGATTCTATTGCTTTCTCTTTCATGTTCCCATTCTCTTAAACACACAGTATGAAGATGTTGTACAGATTCTTTGTAGCATTCTTGATAACATGGCTCATCAACCCATTCCTCAAAATCGCAAATAGGTTCATCGGGAACCTTGTAAAACTGGTTCATACAGTGCCAGTGGCGGCGTCCAACTTCACCACCGTCCCAACAATTTTGCATCAAGCATGGTTTTTCACACTTGCACCTTGGTGGACGAAGAGGTTGAGCCATTTGTGCGTTAAAAAAATCTTACTTTGAATGAAATATTTGCTATTAGTAAATTTTGAGCACACAAAATAACTTGAATGAGTCCGTTATTTATAGGCGAGACAACACACACATAACGTACTATCTAATGGCGCTATATTTTGCATGTTAAATATCATGATGTGTACAAGACAACTTTATGTCAGTTGGTCAGCTTTTTCAGTTCGACCAACACATAGATAACGTAGTGTTTAACCGCGCTAAATACATAATGTACTATATAATGGCGCTATATTTTGCGTGTTAAATATCATGATGTGTACAAGACAACTTTATGTCAGCTGGTCAGCTTTTTCAGTTCGACAAGACAACACACAGATAACGTAGTGTTTAACCGCGCTAAATACATAACGTACTATCTAATGGCGCTATATTTTGCGTGTTAAATATTATTATGTGTACAAGACAACTTTATGTCAGCTGGTCAGCTTTTTCAGTTCGACAAGACAACACACAGATAACGTAGTGTTTAACCGCTCTAAATACATAACTTACTATCTAATGGCGCTATATTATGCGTGTTAAATATCATGATGTGTACAAGACAACTTTATGTCAGTTGTTCAGCTTTTTCAGTTCAACAAGACAACACACAGATAACGTAGTGTTTAACCGCGCTAAATATACACATAATTTTATTGAATTATCATTTGAATAGGTAAAATAGGAAAGTACAAATCATAATTAACAAGCATAATTTTATTTCATAAATCTTGCAACATAGACATANAACATTTACGAAGGTCATGTCATGTTTGCGAGCATATACCACATTTGCGCGCATAAACAGTATAACTAACATCCATTTGGTTTCGTATACACGTTCTCTTCGGCACCTGTATTTTATGCAAATAGGACTTGTTACACACCATTTTAAATGGTTTAGGAGGCCAATAATGCTCAGCACCCACTGGCTGCAACTGACCACTATATGTGTTTAGGTACTTGGAAATACTATATTGTTGATCAACATATTTGGTCTCCCCCTAACCAATACGTTGAAAACACTTGATGGCATGTGAGCAAGGCATGTGGTAGATGGACACAGGAGCATAACCTTGCTGATTCATTTACAGTATGTACATTATTACCTCGATTATTATGGATAGCGGTACGAACTTTAAAAACACCTCTTTCGTTATCATACTGCAAAAATGAATGCCAATGTGCTCGCCGTCTGTATTTCTCAAATCTCTGCATCAGCACTCACATAAATTCAACACCCCTTTCCATCAATTCCGTTGCAGCTGCAGACCGTTCAACAAACCTCTCCGCCATCTGCTTGAACGACATTCGCACCATGGCTGTGACGGGCAATCCTCTTGCCGACTTCAATAAATCGTTAAAAGACTCTAACACGTTTGTAGTAATAATTCCCCATCGTCTGACACCATCTGCATGCAAAGTCCACTTTTCAGGGTGATGTCGCATTAACCAAGAATAGGTTGCCTCGTCTTCTTGCCTGATAGATTCCATATGCCTCCGGAATTTATGTTGTTGGTGGTCCGTTGCTTCCATCCACATCAAATCATGTAGAGACTTGTTCGGATATGTCTTCTGGAAATTGGCCTTAAAATGCCTCACACAGTAACGGTGGTATGCATAAGGTTCTTGCCATGCAGGCAAGTTCTTCATGTTGATGGCCAGGTTGAGCCCCAAGATGCAGGCCTCATATTCAGCCATGTTGTTGGTGCAGGGGAACCTGAGTTTGGCGGATACCGGATAATGCTGACCAGTTTCTGACATCAGGACTGCTCCAATACCAACCCCTTTGAAGTTTGCTGCTCCATCAAAGAACATCCTCCAACCGTCGTAGGATCCTGCAATGTCTTCTCCTACGAATGATACCTCTTCATCGGGAAAATACGTTTTCAGGGGTTCGTATTCTCCTTCCACAGGATTCTCAGCGAGATGGTCTGCTAGTGTCTGTCCTTTGACAGCCTTTTGAGTTAAATAATATCGAACTCGCTCAGCAGGATTTGCCACTTGACTAGCTTGCCAGTGGGCATGGGCTTCTGAAAGATGTATTTTAGTGGATCTATCCTTGATATGAGGTATGCTGTGTAGGCACAGAAGTAGTGCCTTAGCTTCTAGGCAACCCAAGTCAAAGCACAACAAGTGCGCTCTAATAAAGAATATCGGGCCTCATACAGAGTGAACTTCTTGCTGAGGTAGTAGATTGCTTTCTCCTTTCTTCCTGTTTCGTCATGTTGCCCTAGAACGCAACCGAAAGCTCTGTCTAACACTGCAAGGTAGAGTAATAGAGGTCTACCTGGATCAGGCGGCACCAAAACTGGCGGTGTTCACAAATACTCCTTGATCCTTTCAAAAGCCTTTTGACAATCCTCAGTCCAATTGGTTGCGGCATCCTTTTTTAGCATCTTGAAGATCGGTTCACAAATCTGTAGATTGTGCTATGAATCGGCTGATGTAATTAAGTCTCCCCAGGAAACTCATAACATCTTTCTTGTTCTTCGGTGGTGGAAATTCCTGAATGGATTTGACTTTGGATGGATCCAATTCTATTTCTTGACGGCTTACAATGAACCCCAGTAATTTCCCATCTGGAACCCCGAATGCACACTTCGCAGGGTTCAATTTCAGATTGTATTTTCTTAACCTGTTGAAGAACTTCCTCAAATCTTCCCTGTGATCAGCAGCTTTCTTTGACTTGATAATAACGTCGTCCACATACACCTCAATCTCTTTGTGAATCATGTCATGGAATATAGTAGTCATAGCCCTCATATAGGTGGCCCCTGCATTCTTCAGGCCGAATGGAATCATCTTGTAAAAGTATACTCCCCATGGCGTAATGAACGCCATTTTCTCAGCATCCTCTTCGTCCATCCAAATATGATGATAACCAGCAAAGCAGTCTACGAATGATTGTAACTCATGTTTGGCGCAGTTGTCAATCAGAATGTGTATATTTGGCAAGGGGAAGTCGTCTTTCGGACTGGCCCGGTTGAGATCCCGGTAGTTGACACAAATTTTGGCCTTCCCGTCCTTCTTTGGCACAGGTACAATGTTAGCTAACCATGTCGGGTACTCAACTACCCGGAGAACTTCGGCGTTGATCTGCTTGGTAACTTCTTCTTTGATTTTCAAATTTATGTCGGGTTTGAATTTTCTGAGCTTTTGCTTTACCGGTGGACACATTGGATTGGTTGGCAGTTTGTGATCCACAATAGATGTACTTAGACTAGTCATGTCGTCATACGACAAGGCTAATATGTCTTCATATTCCCTTAGAAACTCTGTATACTCTTTCTTTTCTGACGGCGACAAATGAATATTGATCTGTGTTTCCTTGACGTTCTCTGAATCCCCCAGATTGATAATTTCAGTCTCGTCCAGGTTGGACTTAGGTCTGTTCTCGAAGTTCTCAATTTCTTTGACAATCTCGTCGGGTATATCATCTTCCTCTGAATCAATGTCTGTTTGATGTGTTGTCTCATTGCATGTCACCGTCATCGGTTCATCAAGATAAGTAATAGTAATGATTTATAGATAAAGTAATGGGAGAAAACAGAAGCAAATAAATATGAGATATAAGGAGATTGGAAATGCTTTGATAAAACGAATAATTGTTTTGAACATTGAAGATCTTATTGCAGGAGTTGAAAATGCAGAAAAGGAAAGAAATTCATTTAATAAACAGTAAATAGTGCTTGTTCATTAGCCTTGCTACCCCGTGGCTCGGCGGTCTTTGGCCGTACGAATGGACTAGTTCTTGAGACGAGATCCTCTGCTCACTGCCTGTATAGAAGGGCCTTCCTCCCCCTCCTCCTTGAGAACAACACAGCAATCCATGTCCCCGTCGCCTAGAAACAAGTCACGCATTGCCGCCAGTGCATCTTCTTCGTCAGACCCATAGATGATATCAGCCTGCTGGAAAGTCTGCTCCAACTAAGGTATTGGCTGCTTCAAGGGGTAATAGTGACCGCGCCATGGGGGCGACCAGTTTTTGAATTCTTCCCATGTATATTCATACCCCAGACCGAAAGTGGTACCATGTTTCTTGAGCTTGATGGGTTTCGTGATCCCTTGGAGGTTCTTACCGAGCCCTTTGCCTGGCTCGTATCCTCCATAATTCAAGATACTCTCCATCTTTCTATCCCACTATTTGTCCTTGTCGACAGCATTGACCCGCTCGATATGATGATAAGTTCCTCCACCCAGTTTTCTCTTTCCATCAATTACAGGGATAGACTGGCGATTGTAAATAGGGTTGCTACCGTCGCCGTGGATGATCACCTCTTGGTGGTTCCACTCGAATTTTACTGCCTGATGTAGTGTTGACACTACGGCCCCAGCAACATGGATCCAGGGTCGTCCTAACAGCAGATTGTAAGATGTCGGCACATCTATCACCTAAAAGTCCACCTCGAACCAAGTCGGTCCCATCTACAGACATAGACTGATCTCACCAATGGTAGACCTTTGAGAACCGTCGAAGGCCTTCACGTTGATCGCTCCATCCTTTATCTCATGTAGTCCCTTACCCAACCTCTTGAGTGTTATAAGCAGACATATGTTAAGACTGGACCCTCCATCGTCAAGAATCCTGGTTATGAAATAATCTTCGCATTGCATGGTGATGTGCAGAGCCTTGTTATGTATCAATCCCTCAAATGGCAACTCGTCTTCGTGAAAAGTGATTTTGTGGCTATCCAGTACTTGGCCTACCATGTTGGCCATTTCCCCGCTAGTGATGTTGTTCGATACATAGGCTTCACTCAACACTCTCAGCAAAGCATTTATGTGCGTCTCAGAGTTCTGCAACAGAGAGAGAATGGATATCTGTGTTGGTGTCTTGTTCAGTTGGTCGAGGAACGAATATTCTTTAGCCTGTATTTTCCTCCAAAGATCATCTGAACCTGTCTCAGTGAGGGGAGGCCGGTTGGCAGCCTGCTTGCTTGACTCGGCCAGATGCTCAGGGGTATAGACTCTACCATTTCTTGTCATACCCTGTGCTGCGATGGCTTCTTCAGACCTGTTTGTACTTTTCCTTCTCGCCTCAGCTGTATAGTCCCAAGGGATAGCATTTGAATAGAATGGTGGTGTGGTTGACATCGCCGCTGGGATTGGCGCGGCTATCCTTACTTCAAACGACACACAGGCTTTGGGCGGCAAGATTGCAACCTCGAAGGGTGCGAGTGCATTTGCCGGAGACATGAAATCAACCTCAATTGGCATTGGGGCCTTCGCCTTTGCAGGCGGTGCTGCTTCGAACTCAAGTGGGATAGACATATTCACCTCAGCATTCTCAAATGGTTGGATCTGGACTACGATCGGGTTGAGAGTAACTGCAGGCTTCTTTGGGTCATCGCCTTCTACGATCAACCCGATTGACCCCTCGGGATCACAATCATCTTCTATCTCAATCATATGGATACTTCCGCCCTTATGGTCTGGTAAAGGATTGTTACAGACGTTCGGAGCGGATTCCTTGGCCACAATAATCTTGTTATCAATAAGGGTATGTATCTTATCCTTCAAAGAGCAGCATTCATCGATGGTGTGTCCTTTCATGACAGAATGGTATGCACAGGATTTGTTCGGGTTAACCCACTGAGAAGGGTTCTCGGGGGTGACATCAGGGATAGGTGTGACGTAACCAGCAGCTTTGAGTTTTTCATACAACTGGTCGATGGGCTCGGCTATGGCAGTGTATTGTTTTGGAGGGCGACGATCAAAGTTAGGGCGAGGCCTAGGGAAATTTTGACATGTAGGGGGAGACTGGTAGTGAGATGGCTGGGAGTTATAGGTGTTGTAGATGGGAGCGGGTTGGGAGTATTTGGGTGAAGTGGGTTGATATGTAGGTGGTGGAGTTTGGTATGAGGGTGCTTGTTAATTTGGAGCGGGTTGATATGTGAATGGAGGTGGGGGATAGACATGGTATTTAGGCGAGGATTTGGCTTGTTGTGCAACCATCACGGCTCCCACATCCTTCTTTCTGGACACACCACCGGACTGCAGAGCTTTATTAGTGGCCTGTAAAGCTTCAAAGTTAGTAATCATACCATTCTTGATACCTTCTTCAATCCGCTCTCCCAAATTGATAATGTCGGAGAACTTTTGACCCTCAACCATCATCAGTCGTTCATAGTATTGCGGGTCCTGAGCCCGAACAAAGAATTTGTTCATCTGTTCTTCCTCTAAGGCAGGCCTGACTTTGGAAGCTTTTGTCCTCCAACGAGTAGCATACTCGCGAAAGGTTTCTGTGGGTTTCTTCCTCAAGTTCTGAATATAGAACACATTTGGTGCGTTCTCTGTGTTGAATCTAAACCTGTCCATGAAGTCCGTTGCCATACCTACCCAGTTGGACCACTTCTTGGGGTCTTGGCCGATATACCAAGATAGTGCATCTCCCTTCAAACTCCTCATAAATAGCTTCATGCGGATCCATTCGTCTTTTCCTACGCCAACCAATTTGTCACGGTAGGTCCTCAGGTGGACCCTTGGATCACCAGTACCGTCGAACATCTCGAACTTTGGAGGTTTGTACCCCTCGGGCAGTTCGACATCAGGATGTATGTAGAGGTCTTCATAGTTCAGACCTTCGATCCCCTTGACTCCTTTAACACCCTGGACTCGTCTAGTCAGCTTCCTAAGTTCCTCAGCCAGATTCTTGATAAGCAGGTCCTTATCATCGGACTCAGATGTATGTGTGACAGGTGGGTGGAGTGAGTCACAGTCTCCACGTAGATGGGATTTTTGAAGGCAACGAGATGATCTTTTGTGTGAGTCTGAGGTCTCGGGGGTAGAGGTGGAGTGTTGAGGAAAGTGTTGCACTGTGCGGGGAGAGTTTGGTTCTTTGGGGGAGCGGCGTGAGGATGAAGTGCAGGGTGATTTGGCTGTTTTGGGATATTTTGTGGAGGTGTAGGGGTGCCATCAAGGACGTTGAGGAAAAAAGACAGATTGGCCAGATTCCGGACCTGATCAAGTTCTTCTTGAAATTTCAGCAGCTTTTGTTCCAGTGGTGACATGTTCTCATGCAAAACCTGAACACCCCAGCCCTCAGCGGCCTCTACCCGTTCAACCTTATTCTCTTTCCTGGCGCCGCTGGATTCTTCTATCTTACTTTTACCTTTGTCTTTGCCCCTGGGAGGACTATGAGGAGGAGTAGGAGGAGGGCCCTTAGATCTTGTGCGATAGACTGATGATGCCAGAATGCACGAACTAACCTTTGGGTAGGGGAATAATAAATAAAGGAAAAACAAAAAGGTAACAAAGTCAGTGGGGATTATAAAGAATATTGCAGTAATTTAAACACGTAATGCAAAAATGTAAAACACATCCTAAGTTAGGGAACCTCTTTGTGCCCGTGGTAGGCCTAGCGACAAATAATTTGGAGAACTTGAAATGCTAAATGCTTCATTTTATTGATGATAAACACGACTCTAACTATGCGAAAAATAAAAGTCACTAATGGTGAATGGCCTCATTACATCAAAGGAGACAAAACAAAAGACATCCCTATCTACTTAGTCCCAGAAGGACCTTCCCCAGATTCGGTATTCCTGCTCCCTTCGATCAGCTTTCCCAACTCGCGAAGTCCCAGCAGTAAGTAGGTCCTGGCTAGATATCCTCCTTCGGCTCCTTCAGCCTTTTTGCAGTCCTCGATCCTCTTGATGAACTTTTCTTCCAGCTCGACTATACCTCGCTCCAAGTACCCTAGCCTCTTATTGGAGCTGATAGCCATATCCTTCCATTCCTCAATCAGCTTTCTGCTGGATTCGTGTATCTAGTGATGATCATTCTCACATTCACGGAGCTTCTTGCGTAGATTGTTGAATTTAACTTGCGCTTCGGCTTTCTCATCTATGACCCGGTGACCCTAAGTGAATCCTGGCTCGAATTGACCCTCCATATCTTCTTCTAACCAGCTTAGATAGAAAGGAGTACAACCGGCATGATACCTGTCTGGCTCGATGGTGTCTTTCTCAAGTAAAATCTTGCAGTGCCACAAATATTGGGTTTGGCACTTGTGAGGGCTTCCGTCATCCTAGAGGTCTGCTCGAAGATGTCTCATCTTCTCAACCCTAGGTATAACTTTCCTCCTCCCTGCTTGCCTCATAACTCGGAGAGGGACGTAAGGGTACGTTCCCCTCAGACCAATCAATATCAGAAATGAAGCATCTCGGGATCGGATGATAAACTCGTCGGTTGGGAACCATTCAAACATCCACTGAATCTGGTCCTCGGTCAAATTCCCCAGTAACTCAACCCATCCCTCAGCATTTTCCGGCTGAGCGAACATGTTAGGAATATAGTTCATTCGCTTTGGGTGGTGGAAAGCGATGTGGTCATCCCAGATTCTTCGATGGATGTCTTGTCGGTAGTCACCCCTTTGCAGATGTTCAGTGAGCCAAAGTTGAAGTAGTAAGTTGCAACCTTCGAAATGCGTTGCTCCCCGTTGACACATTTCTAAGGCTTGGTATATGTCTGCAATGATCATAGGCACAATGCTGAAGTCCTGTCCGTTGATCCCTTCCATTAAAGTCTTAGTGACTATGGCCAACCTAGTGTGAATCATCTCCTTCTTTGTCGGGCGCACCATTAAACCCAGAAAACAAACCATGAAAGCAAAAACTCGGCGATAGATGTGCCCTACAGAAGTGAGGGCGAACTCGTCCTGATAGATGCGGTATGATTTGCTATGACCGAACCTTTCGTACAAGTAATCAAAAGGGATGTACGAATCCTCTAAACATACCAAGTTCGGAGTTTTCTTCAAACCCAACATTTTGAGAAAACCCCGGCCTGTGCGATTCTCATGCATCAGCAACCCTGGAGATTCCGAATCCAAACTGGCCAAACCTCATATTTCTTCCAGCAGCGGTGTCATTTCATTGTTTCCGAAGAAGAATACCGACCGATCGCAATCCCTGAATAAGGTAGCAGCCTCTATCATCATTTTATTAGGTTGAATATCCAAAAGAGAGGGCATATTGCCCAAGTGTTTCCTGACGAGTATTTTGTCGCTGGAGTGAAGATCCTCCTACCAGTTTAACAATTTGGGGTGGATATTGGCGACCATGCCGAATCTGGGGGTTTCGTGCCTCATTTCTGCAAAACAAAGAGGGTTAGACCCTTACCCCCACCGGACTCGACTATTTAACGTTAATAATTAGCAAAGAGCATTTAGTTCCCCAAATAAATGCACACAACGTGAAGGCGTCCGTTTGGGTTCCAGGGAAACCCAATGGACTTTGGACAAGGCTATCTTAAAGGCTATTGTGCAGACAACACGCTAGCCTGACTAGGTTTGACCATGATGCATGCAACATTACAATGGAGTAAGGTTTCTATGGGGTTTTAGACCGGTACCCTTGAGCGGACAACTCAAGGGGGAAGGCACGGAACTGTCGACTGCACCGCTGATCGACTAGTTTTACCCCAAATACACCTTTCCGAATTTAGGGGGTAGTAATATTGGAATAGCGCAACCAGTCATTGTAAGCGTTACTATAGAATTTTTGTTTGGCACGAGTGGAATATGAATGCGGAGCATAATATGCAATAAACAGCATTTAAACAAATAGGCATGTATTTTCACGTTGAGGAAAGCGGTAAAGAAAGAAAAATACATCAGTTACAATGGAAAGCGGTTACAAAGAAAACATGAAGATATGTCAGTTTTGTTTAGTAAAAATAAATACTTTGCGAAGTTAAACAGTTAATAGCATACAACGGGGAATAGGAAAAGATGCAAGCATTTAACAAAATTAAAGGTCCAAATTCACAAAGCAACTTGTAATGGTAAAAGCCTAGGGAAAGTCCCCAGCAGAGTCGCCATGCTGTCGCGCCTCCCTTTTTCCTTGCACGGGTTAGGTACGCGGAGATCGGGTTTCATGACATTCTGGACAGCTCCTTAAATGAAAAGGCTTAAGGAAGAGTCGCCACCTAATGATTTTATGGTGCGTTAGGGCACCTAGAATAATTAACTCATAAACTAGTTTGCATTACCAGAGATTGGGTAAGGGCTTGAAGTTATCCCAAGGGGAAGGTGTTAGGCACCCCTCAAGATCCACAACTGTGGGTCCTAGCCAAGTAATTTTGTGAATTTGGACAGTAAACAAATGACAAGCAAGGCTCACGTAATGGCGTATTTCAAGTAAATACTGAAATTATTAAAAGAAATTTAAAGAATAGCAAAGTAAAATCATTTGAATGAAAATGCCCTAGGTTTTAAAGCAATATGGATCACATCAATGCAATACCCGGTATGTCACACCTCGAAGAGGGGCTACACGTGGTATTAGCGCACCGATCATCATATCCATATTCTACCCTTCCCCACCCCGCTAAGGTATTTAAAACGCGTGTGTTGGTCACGAAGCATATTGCGTGCTATTACTCGTCCCGTTCTATAAGTCCCGGAGGGTGTTTACGGCTACTAATCCTATAAGGGGAGTACTAGGCTGAACCCCTGTGTTTAAAGGATAAACTCTAAGCGACATACAAAAATATTTAGGACTGCAGATATATGGAAGCACACAAAGGCAGATAAGAGGCTCACGGATCCTTCCACAAGTAAACACATAAATAGCACGTCTGGAACACAACAATGGTCTCAAAATCAGAACTTAAAACAGGAGATTTTAGTGGGAACAGTAAGTTTCAGCAGTTTTGGTAGAGGACTGATTCTTTGAAAAATCAGTAATTAAGGCAGGGAATTCAATTAAAACAGAGTAGTCTTAAGAAGAGAATGATTGATTTTAAAATTCCAGTAATTTAAAGACAGGAGCAGGATTTTAAAAATGCACAGCAATTTAATGAAGTTCCTAGTAAAAGTAAATGGGAAGTTTTAGAAAAATCAGTAAAGCATGATTTTAAAATAACAGAGTGATCCAAAGGGGAAGTGACTTTAAAAAATTCAGCAGTTCAAAGCAGAGAAGTCAAACACACGAGACTTTGTGTAAGTATTATTACAGTAACGATGACTTTACTAGACAAGTGACTTGTCGAATCAACTTGCATTAGTTGCTCGATCAACGTGATGGAAGGCAACAAGAAACTCATGAGTAAACATGATTTTCCTTCGGATGATCCTTCTGTTAGCCCTACTAATGGACAGACTGTGAAATACCAACATGTAATGAATGAGGCGGCAAAAGCAATGCTCAGGCAGATAATGAAACAAGATTCTTCCCCCTAGGTTAGAGAACGTCAGCATCAGTACTCTTGAAAGTATACTCCTTTGCAAGTGCAACTTCAGCTGTTGGAGCTCAAGACTTGCCTCCTGTTTCACATATGACTATAAATACTTGCAGCTTCAGTTGTTGGAGCTCAACTTCATGCAAATATATATTCTCAAGTTCAAACTTAAGACATATATAATTGTACTGAAGTTTGACCTTGATATGAACTGAAATTTGTCTGATTGCCTTTGCAAGTCATGTCAAACTTCAGGCAAAAATATTTGAAGTTTTGCTTTGATAAGGCTACATTTTAGGGGAAAAAATTCAGAAGTTCAAATTTCAGACATACACAATTGAACTGAAGTTTGCCCTTGCACTATGAACAGAAGTTTGCGTGATTGCCTTTGCAAGTCAGGCCAAACTTCATGTAAAAATATCTCAAGTTTTGGTTTGATAAGACTACACTTCAAGCAAAACATTCTGAAGTTCAAACTTTATACATAAATTTTTGCTACTATGTCTGGAGTTACCCGAAAAGTGAATATGCTTGTATTTTTTGTGCAAAGCGGATATAAGTTAAATGATAATTCAAAAACTGAGTATAGATGCAATTGCCCCAATTAAAAGTTACAGAATTAATTATCACTTATACTTAAACTAACAAGAAAAATTCCTTTCTTTTTCGAGAAAAACTCGAGTTTGTTTCTTTTTGTTAGAAATCCGGTAATAATGGTGGCAGATCACCATCCCGCAAAAACCACTTTAATCACTAAACCGAAGAACCACCACCGGCCACCACCACCTGAGTTGCCATGGCAAGCAAATAACTATCGGATCTAAAGAAAGCTTAGTTCTGGATTCAAATTGTAGTTGAAGTCAGGATTTGGTCTTCGTCACCATCGGTGTTACTGACAGCCCCTGAAACATTTGCTGACCAATAGACCAAAGAGTATAAAATAGCATACCGTTAAAAAGTTTGAAAACAAAGTCGTATCTTAATCGCAAAAATCTGCAACATAAACGAGCTTAACACCATTAAAACAACTAGAGTTTTAAAAAATTGATGAATGATTGACAACTCAATTACAAAAGATTAAGCCAAACACCATTGTTCTTTGCACTTTACTGAAAAATTGGTTGAATAAAGTGGAATTTTAAAATATTTAAGCTGGGGGTTTGAATATTGATATTACTTATTTTTAAGAGTTCTATAAGGAATTTATTTGAAAGAGATCGGTGAAAGCAATTTCTGGCTTTGATTTTCTTACTGGAAGATAACCAGAAACTAGAAATAATGAAAAAGAAAGAAAAAGGAGGAAAAGAAAGACGGCAAACAGAGAGAGAACAAAAAGAAAATGAAAAAAGTTTTTTTTTTTAAAAGAAAATATATAAATGTGCCGGGCGAGCGTATTTCACTGCTCACATAGAATTGGTTATGACTTCAGGATGGTATTTATTCTACTTTCAAAAAGTTCAAAGGGATAATAGGATATGTAATTGGTCTTAGTTGAAGGCGGTACCTTATGCTTTTGTCCATAGTAGCTATCGTGAATTACTACTACTCATGAAAAAAAAATTCCCCACTTTCCTTAGAAAAGTCACTTCGCTATTTTTAAGAAACTTTCCCCCGAGAATATATTAGCAAATATTTGTCTCATGTTCTCTATGACTCTTTTCATCTTAATTTTTTCAATATGAGAATTTTGTGTTTAAATTATAGGAGTATTAAACTTTGATATTTATGTAACTGTTTACTTCGAAATACGAGTAATAATTAAACTTGTAATGTGGTTATAAGAATACGCGATCTGATTCAATGCCAATTTGTAAATGACCAATAAATAAATGAACTTAAACGTTTAAGATAAATCAAACCAGTGTTGTTGCAATTTATCGACCTCGATCGGAACAGGCTTGAGATAAAGCATCAAGAACAATAGTACATTGTCAGCAAGTAAACGAGCATCGTATTTTTATTTCTCAGTAAGCGTATGAAATATATGATGGTTAAAAATGAACAGGGTTCCTCTTTATATAGTAGAGGAATCCTAAACAAGGTATAACTCTAATTTCGGAAGTAAAATCTATGATTGGTATCAAATATCAATAACCGTTGGCGATTATGTCAATCTTGAGATTTCCGCCGAGATTTGTGGTTGATCGCTGATATCTCGCTATTCCGTTGCTCGATGTCGATCGTGTCCGATCTCAATCCTTCGGTCTTCGTGTTCTTCAAGCTCGAGCTCGCTTCGATATGAACTTAATCTCGAGGCAGACCCTCGAGCCCATAAAATCGGACGTGCTCGATTTTAACCGTATACAGATAGTCTCCGCGTTTCTTAGAATAAAATGATAAGAGACGACTTGAGATTAGATTCCCTTGCATCTCGATCATGACGTCATCCTCGTGACGTAAGCCGTAGATGTGACTGAAACGTCCGTCGGTTCGGTTCCCCTAAATCATCAACGTATATCAGTCGTCGGTCGACCACTTGTACCACCGAATTGTCGTCACAGGCCTATAAAAATTACCTCATTTGTTGATTCAAACTTTACATTTCTCTTACTTAAAACTCTCAAATCTCTAATCCTTCTTATATTTCTTTCATTGTTGCATGTCACGCCGCCGTTGTTCTCATCGGAGCAACCAATTTCATACTTATTTTCAACCTCCCATGCTTGCACGAATGGCGAAAACCTTTAGTACTGTGCCGCAATAATAAAAAGTTTCATCTTCCTCTTCCCGGCTAGCTGGTAATAAAACGTCGGTGGAGTGAGGAGTGTGTCCCAGGGCCAATTGAACTAACTTCCGACTTCAAAGTCGAGAGACCCTCCTCGGTTCCAGGTCGCTGTGAGCCTATGTCCCGATACATCTGCTCGATATCGGAAGGCGACCTCGAGAGGGTGAAGAGGGACTGCAATTGGGAAAATAAAGAGGTGGTGGTTCCTTCCCCTGAGGATGACATCACCACCTATGTGAAAGGGTACTTGAGTGTATACACCCACCCTTTCACACTAGGTTCTGTAGATCCGGTTGTTCTCGATTTCTATCGCCAGTATTGAGTGACTCTTGGCCAGATCTACCCTTTTTTCTGGCGTATCATTAATTTGCTTAGGTTCTTTTCGAGCAAGGTCGAGGGGATGACTTCACCCTCGACCATCTGATAAGATTATACATTCCCCGCCTTTATCGAGGTGGGTTGATAAAGCTTCAGCGTCGAGCTACAAAGACGCGATTCTCGAGCATTGATGAAGACAAGGATCGGGGATGGATGGGCCGGTTTGTCCGAATCAAGACCTCTAACCTCATTCCAATCGAGAAAATGCCATTCCCAAGGAGTGGAACATGAAATGTAAGTTCAATTTGGGCGCTGGTTCTTACAGTATTACTTTCTTCATTCCTTTCCTGACTTAGGTTCCCTTTGTATGGTATAGCTTCTCCTTGGTTCCCCGGAGCAATTCCGGACCTCGAAGGTTGGGTTCAACAGCTGGTCTCCACCTATTCTCATGTCGAATATTGTTGGCATGACCTGGCGAGAGGCCGATGGGAGGCTAAAAATCACGGTGAGTTTTTACGCTTGCATATCGAGGTATTCCTCATAATTTAATCCTTTTTAACTTTGTCTTTCATGTGTAGGTATCGGTGAGAACGTTACCATGAGGATGCCTCCACCTAGGGAAGAGGAGGCATCGATGCCGAATAAAGAGAGGAAGAGGAGAAGGTATTCCCCTTCCGATACCCCCTAGCCAAAGAAAAACAAAGCTCAGAAGTCAAAAGTCGAGCCCTTTGTTCCTCGTATCGATGAAGAGGGTAAAGACGACGACTGCCAGCTCGTACCTTGAAGCACTGAATCTGCCGAGACGGTGGAGCTCGACGTGGCTCCCTCTCGGGCTGAGGTCATTACAGAGGAGGGCCCGAGCAAAGTCCCCAAGCAATCAGGTGGTGAGGATGCCCTCCGCCATGATAATCAGTCGGTCGATGTGCCCGAAGGGTCTAGCACCGATGCCATTCAGAGAGAAGCCAATATCCCAAGTGATTCACTTGGGATAATTAATATTGGTGACTCGCCACTTAGACCCTCATTCTCCGAGGGGCAGTTCCAAGATTCTCGAGCCATGGGTACTCTCGACGTGGGACAGGCCCATGAAGGGAATGACATATTCCGGGACTGCTGTCGCGCCTCCCTTTTTCGTTGCACGGTTTAGGTACGCGGAGATCGGGTTTCATGACATTCTGGACAACTCCTTAAAGGAAAAGGTTTAAGGAGGAGTCGCCACCTAATGACTTTATGGTGCGTTAGGGCACCTAGAATAATTAACTCATAAACTAGTTTGCATTACCAGAGATTGGGTAAGGGCTTGAAGTTATCCCAAGGGGAAGGTGTTAGGCACCCCTTAAGATCCACTACTGTGGGTCCCAGCCAAGTATTTTTGTGAATTTGGACAGTAAACAAATGACAAGCAAGGCTCACGTAAGGGGGGATTTCAAGTAAATACTGAAATTATTAAAAGAAATTTAAAGAATAGCAAAGTAAAATCATTTGAATGAAAATGCCCTAGGTTTTAAAGCAATATGGATCACATCAATGCAATACCCGGTATGTCACACCTCGAAGAGGGGCTACATGTGGTATTAGCGCACCGATCATCATATCCATATTCTACCCTTCCCCACCCCGCTAAGGTATTTAAAACGCGTGTGTTGGTCACGAAGCTTATTGCGTGCTATTACCCGTCCCGTTCTATAAGTCCCGGAGGGTGTTTAGGACTACTAATCCTATAAGGGGAGTACTAGGCTGAACCCCTAAGTTTAAAGGATAAACTCTAAGCGACATACAAAAATATTTAGGACTACAGATATAGGGAAGAACACAAAGGCAGATAAGAGACTCACAGATCCCTCCACAAGTAAACACATAAATAGCACGTCTCGAACACAACAAAGGTCTCAAAATCAGAACTTATAACAGGAGATTTGAGTGGGAGCAGTAAGTTTCAGCAGTTTTGGCAAAGGACTGATTCTTTGAAAAATCAGTAATTAAGGCAGGGAATTCAATTAAAACAGAGTAGTCTTAACAAGAGAATGATTGATTTTAAATTTCCAGTAATTTAAAGACAGGAGATGGATTTTAAAAGTGCACAACAGTTTAATGAAGTTCCTAGTAAAAGTAAATGGGAAGTTTTAGAAAATTCAGTAAAGCATGATTTTAAAATAACAGAGTGATCCAAAGGGGAAGTGACTTTAAAAGATTCAGCAGTTCAAAGCATAGTAGAAGTCAGTAGTTTAAGAAAACTTTAATGAAAGGAGAATAAGTAAACTATTTCAGAAACCAGTAAATTTAAAATAGAGCAAGGATTCAAACAGAATGATTTTGTAGAAGGGATAATTGTTTGAAAAATTCATCGGTTGTTAGGCAAAGCAGGAGTGAAAACAATGGCAAACAACGAAGTTCTAAGGATTTCAGAAGAAACTGATTGGTTCTACAGATCGCTTTTAATACAAGCAAGACATAAAATCATTCGACCATTTGGCCCATTACAAGATTTTCCCTATAGAGACCCATTGACATGAGGTACATTTCTCGAACACATAACATCCGAGGGTGATGCCCCATAGTATTCGAGGTTGATTGCAAAGAAGCCTTGGATACTGTTGAATTATCCTTAGGTAGCACATTATTGTTGCCTCATTAAAAATCTTGCCGGAAAGACCCATTTGGGATAAAAATCGGTCTAAGGGAAAAAGAGTGCAACACGTACTTTAAAACTTGAGGTCTCGATTTCTTGGATCGAATTCCTGCAATGAGTTAGTTTCGAATATTTATGTAAATGAAAGAAAAGAGAAAGTCATACCTTAGCAATAGTACCGCTTAAGGAGTGATATGTTCTAGTGTTTCGACAATGGTTCGTCGTTCATTGTTCTGAGCTTGTAAGATCTTTCCCGACTATGTCGAGGATATGGTAGGGTCCTTCCCAGTTAGGGACGAGTTTCCCTTAATTAGGGTCTAGAGTGTTGATGGTAACATTTCTTAGGACTAAGTCCCCGACTTTGAAGTGTCGAAGATTGGTTCTTCTATTGTAGTACCTCTCGATTCGTTGCTTTTGTGCAGCCATTCGAACAAGTGCAGCTTCTCGTCTTTCATCTAACAACTCGAGGCTAGTATTCCTGGCCTTGCGGTTTGATTCCTCTGTTGCATATCGGAACCTGGCGCTGGGCTCTCCCACTTCGACTGGTATCAAGGCTTCAGATCCATACACTAAGGAAGACGGAGTTGCTCCTATACTGGACTTCGACATTGTCTGATAAGCCCATAGGACCTCGGGCAATTTTTCTCTCCACTTCCCTTTGGCTTCGTTTAGTCTTTTCTTCAAGTTTTGGATGAGAGTCTTGTTTGTTGATTCGGCATGTCCGTTACCGCTCGAGTGATACGGTGTTGATAGTATGCTCTTTATTTTGTGGTCTTCGAGGAATTTCGTCACTTTGCTGCCGATGAACTGTTTACCATTATCACATACTATTTTTGCGAGTATCCCAAATCGGCATACAACTCAATGATAGGCTTAGTAGCATGCATTTCCCTTCATATTCTTTGATTTTTATTATGGTATGTGGTTTTGTTCGCCTCAGGTATTGTATTGCGTGTTGCTATTATTGGATATTGTTTATCTTTTTTTTCCATCTTTTTCTTTTCTTTCTCTTCCATCTTTCTTCCTTCCTTGCTTCCTTCTTCTTCTTCTTAGCCTTCCTGAGCCGAGGGTCTATTGGAAACAACCTCTCTATCTGCATTAAGTAGGGGTAAGGTCTACGTACAAACTACCCTCCCCAGACCCCACATGTTGGGATCAAACTAGGTTTTTTGTTATTGTTGTTGTTGTATCCCTAATCGGCATACGATGTGGTCCCATATAAAATCGATCACTTCTTTGTCCCTAACTTTTTTGAAGGCCTATGCTTCAACCCATTAGAGAAATAGTCAGTCATAAATAATATGAACTTAGCTTTACCTGGGGCCGATGGCAAAGGACCGACGATGTCCATTCCCAATATCATGAATGACCACGGGATAGGACCGAATAAAGTTGCTCGCCGGTCTAGTGGATCATCGGCGCAAACCTTTGACATTTATCGCATCTTCGAATGAACTCCTCAGAGTCTTTTTCCATGCTATCCCAATAATATCCTGCTCTGACAACCTTTCAAACTAGTGACTCGGCACCAGAATGGTTCCCACAAGTGCCTTCGTGGATTTCTCGTAGAACATAATCAGTATCTCCTGGTCCCAAGCATACTGCCAATGGACCATCGAATGTTCTTCTGTATAACGTTCCGTCTTCGTCTAATATGAATCGAGGAGCTTTAGTTTGTAAGGCCCTCGATTCCTTGTGATCCGCTTGAAGCTTTCCGTTTTTCAGGTATTCGATGTATTTGTTCCTCCAGTCCAAAGTCAGGCTCGTAGAATTTATTTCGGCATGTACTTCATCGATCACGGACCTCGAGAGTTGGACGATAGTCCCCGAGCTAATCTCATCTTCTTCGACCGATGACCCCAAATTGGCAAGTGCATCGGCCTCAATGTTCTGCTCTCGAGGGATATGTTGTAGAGTCCATTCTTTAAAACGGTGCAAGGTTACCTGTAATTTGTCTAAGTATCTTTGCATCATATCCTCTCGAACTTCGAATGTTTCGTTTACCTGTTTTACCACCAGTAGAGAGTCGCATTTAGCTTCGATGACTTCTGCTCCCAAGATTTTAGCTAGATCGAGACCTGCAATCATGGCCTTATACGCATCCTCGTTGTTAGTCAATTTGGCAGTTTTAATGGATTGCCTAATAATATTTCCCATGGGCGGTTTAAAAATAATGCCGAGCCCGGACCCTTTCACATTCGAAGAATTGTACGTGAAGAGGGTCTATACCCCAATTGACGTACCCGTTTTTAGTAGAATTTCCTTTTTCCACTTCAGGTACGAGGGTTGGCGTAAAGTCGTCCCTTGAATTTTGCTAAAATTTGAGACTTTATGGCCGCTCGGGGTCTATATTCGATATCGTACCCTCCAAGTTCAACGGACCATTCGGCCAATCGACCTGATAATTCGGGCTTGTGCAAAACATATCGGAGTGGATAAGTGGTTATCACGCATATAAGGTGACACTAGAAATATGGCTTTAATTTTCTAGATGTACTTATTAATGCAAGTGCCAATTTCTCCAAGTGTGGATACCTAGTTTCAACATCTCCTAAGGTCCGACTTTGTAATAAACAGGTAACTACGTACCTTTCTCTTCTCGAACTATTACACCACTTACCGATATCTCGGACACTGCCAAGTATAAGTACAACTTCTCTCTACCTTTGGAGTGTGGAGCAGGGGTGGGCTCGAAAAGTATCATTTCAGTTCCTCCAATGCTTGTTGACATTCCGGGGTCCATGCAAAATTATTATTCCTTTTTAGTAAGGAAAAGAACCTGTGGTTTTGATCCGATGACCTCGAAATGAATCGGCCCAAGGCAATTATTCGTGCGGTTAGCCTCTGTACGACTTTCACACTGTCTACGATGGTGATATCCTCGATGGCCTTAATCTTATCAGGGTTGATTTCGATTCACCGATTCGATACCATGAAGCCGAGGAATTTTCCCGAGCCGACCCCAAAAGCATATTTTTCGGGGTTAAGTTTCATGTTGTACTTCCTCAAGATTTCGAATGTTTCCTTCAAATGAGTCAAATGGTCCTCTGCCCACAGGGATTTAACTAATATATCGTCAATGTAAACTTTCATTGATTTTCCTATCTGTTCTTCGAAAATTTTGTTAACGAGGAGTTGATATGTAGCTCCCGCATTTTTTTTAGCCCGAAGGGCATTACATTATAACAATAGGTCCCATACTTAATGATAAAAGAAGTCTTTTATTGATTCTCTAGGTCCATCTGGATCTGATTGTACCCAGAATAGGCGTCGAGAAAGGTAAGAATCTCATGGACGGCCGCGGCATCGATCATGCGATCGATGTTAGGCAATGGGAAAGAGTCTTTTGGACATGCTTTATTCAAGTCCTTATAGTCTACACACAGCCTAAGTTTGTTCTCTTTTTTGGGGACTACGACTACATTATCTAACCATTCAAGATATTTTACCTCCTGAATGGACCCTATTTTGAGAAGATTGGTTACCTCGTCCTTTATGAAGGCGTGCTTTACCTCGGACTAGGGTCTTCTCTTTTGTTTTATCGGTCTGAACTTGGGATCCAGGCTCAGCCGATGAGTTGTTATCACCGGTGGGATTCCTATCATGTCTAAATGGGACCATGCAAAGCAATCCATGTTATCAATAAGAAATTTAATGAGTTTTTTCGCGAGTTCGGGGGTCAACCCCGTTTACAGGTATACCTTTCGTTTGGGTAGATACTCGATCAGTATCACCTGTTCCAGCTCTTCGACCATTGACTTTGTTGCATCTGATTCTTCGGGAACAATGAAAGTTCGAGGAGTGAGAAAATCCTCTTCTTCTTCCTCGATTACCTATTTGTCCGATTCAGTCGAGGCTGGGGATGGTGATTGCTATTTGTCCATCTGCTTATCTTTGGTGCTCAATTTTTCTGAGGTCGAAGGTGTTGATATAGACGTCACCTCGTCGACTGCAAACATTTCCTTTACAGCGTGTCGTTCCCCGTAAACCGTTTTCACACCATCCAGTGTTGGGAACTTCATCATTTGGTGAAGGGTTGACGGTACTGCCCTCATGTTGTGGATCTAGGGCCTTCCGAGCAGTGCATTATATCTCATGTCACCTTCGATGACATGGAATTTTGTATCTTGGATAGTCACGACCATGTTTACTAGTAGGATTATCTCATTTTTTGTTGTTTCACTATCCATGTTGAAGTTGTTTAGGGCTCGAGATGCAAGTACAATTTGGTCTATCAAGCCGAGCTACTCCACGACTCTCGATCTAATTATGTTTGCTGAGCTACCTGGATCCACTTGAACACGTTTAACTTGAATTTTATTTAACAAAATAGAAATTACTAGGGCATTGTTGTGCGGCTGAGAGATGCCTTCTGCTTCTTCGTCATTGAACGATAGAGTGTCTTCGGGCACATAGTCTCGAGTCCGGTTTTCTCTGGTGATCGACACTATGGTGTGTTTGAATATAGGCCTTTGTGGGACGTCGACCCCGCCGATGATCATGTGAATAACATGCTAAGGTTCTTCTTGCTCGTTCTTTTTGTTGGCGTCTCTCTCCCTGAAGTGATTTTTGGCTCGATCATTGATGAATTCTCGAAGATGACCTTCGTTGAACAATCGAGTTACCTCATCCCTTAGCTGTATGCAGTCTTCAGTCTTATGGCCATGCGTGCCATGATATTTACACATCAAGTTTGGGTTCCTTTGAGAAGGATCGGTCTATATAGGTCGGGGCCACCTGGTGTCTTTGATCCTTCCGATAGCCGATACAATCCCCGATGCATCGACACTGAAATTGTACTTCGATAATCAAGGCGCTTATGTGGAATCTGCATATTTGTCGAAGCTAGTTTTACTCATTAGTCCGCGAGTGTTCTGCCCTCGGTCGCCCCTTTGATCATTCCGGGCAGAGTTGCATCCGGGACCGTTATTCCTTCGATCTGAAACATACGGCTGATACCGATCTTTATTCGGCCTTGAATTTCTATCAACATCTCTCTGGTTTTTACCTGTCGATCGGTTTGGATGTACTAAACCTAAGGGGGATCCCAATTGGTCGTCCTCGGCCCTTATCTTCGACTGATATCGGTTGTGAACATCTGCTCAAGTCACAACCGGGTACTCAATTTGTTTCAACTGGCACGATGCGATCGAACTTCGATCGTTCAATCCTTGTGTGAAGGCTTGAACAACCCAATTATCAGTGACTGGTGGTAATTCCATGCGTTCCGTTTGGAATCGAGATACGAACTCCCTTAGCATCTTGTTATCCCTATGCTTCACTTTGAAGAGGTCTGATTTTCGCGTTGCAACCTTTATGGCCCCAGCGTGTGATTTTACGAACGAATCCGCCAACATGGCGAACAAATCGATAGAATTTGGTGGCAAGTTGTGATACCAAATCATATCTCCTTTTGACAGGGTCTCCCCGAACTTCTTCGGCAATACAGACTCGATTTCGTCATCTTCCAAATCGTTTCCTTTTATGGAGCACGTGTAAGAAGTAACGTGCTCATTTGGGTTAGAGGTCCCGTTGTATTTTAGGTATACCGGGCATACAGAACTTCTTTGGGATGGACTTCAGAGCCACACTCGGAGGAAATGATTTTTGTACAAACTTCTTGGAATCCATTTCTTTTAAGATCGGTGGTACCCCCGGTATCTGGTCAACTCAAGAGTTGTAAGTTTCCACCTTCTTGTCGTTGGCCTCAATTTTCTTTTCTCCTGATTCTATTCTCTTAGTAAGCTCCTCGAGCATCCTCATTATAGCAGGATCGGTTGTCGAAGTATTATCACCCGATCTTTCAGGCATTGGCTCGGTACAACGAGTAACCTCTTGTTCGGCCCTATTTGGTGCCTTGTGCTGATTTTGCAACTGAGCAATGGCATTTTGTTGGGCTTGCAGCATTTCAAATATTACTTGGAGACTGACTCCTTCGCCTCTTCTACCCTGCATTCCTCAACCATCAGTTCGACCCTTTCGGCGTACACTTCCCTCGGGATCTGCGCCTAAATCCGCATTCAAGGCGACATGAGAACTGACATCAATCGGGTTGACGGGCGGTGTCCCTCCAAGGTCAGCCTGTGACACCTCGATTCCTGGGGCGATAACATTCTCGTTTTATCCCTGGATTTCGAGGCTGTTGTCATTGTGTGTAGATGTATTTTGCGAGTTTGACATGATTCAGCCTGAAGACAAACTTCTTGACAAGAAACAAGTGTAAAATAATGTGTATACCAGAATTAGCACTGAACAATCACTATTATCCTTAGCCCCACGGTGTGCGCCAAACTGTTTACCTCAAAATACGAGTAACAATTAAACTTGTAATATGATTATAAAGATACGTGATCTGATTCAATGCCAATTTGTAAATGACCAGATAAATAAATGAACTTAAACGATTAAGATAAATCAAACTAGTGTCGTTTCAATTTATCGACCTCGATTGGAACATGCTCGAGATCAAGCGTCAAGAACAATAGTAAATTGTAAGCAAGTAAAAGAGCATCGTGTTGTTATTTCTCAGTAAGCGTATGAAATATATGATGGTTACAAATGAACAGGGTTCCTCTTTATATAGTAGATGAATCCTAAATAAGGTATAACTCTAATTTCGGAAGTAAAATCTATGATTGGTATCAATAACCGTTGGCGATTCTGTCAATCCCGAGATTCCCGCCGAGATTTGTGGTCGATCGTTGATATCTCGCTATTCTGTTGCTCGATGTCAATCCTGTCCGATCTCAACCCTTCGGTCTTTGTGTTCTTCGAGCTCGACCTCGCTTCGATATGAACTTGTCTCGAGGCAGACCCTCGAGCCCATAAAATCAGATGTGCTTGATTTTAACTGTATACAGTAACAAATAATAATATTAGTATTCTTATTTCACAATTTTAACGTGCCAAAATGATAAATTTAAATTAAAATGAGTAATTTTAATTATAAACACTAAATTAATTTTATAATAACATAAAAAAATTTCTCGAGATAACCAGCTGAAATGATTAACCATTGGTGCTAGGGGTGTCAATGGTTCGGTTCGGCTGGTTATTTTATAAAATTTGTATCATACCAATTTTTTTGGTTATTCTATTATGAATAACCAAAATTAGACTTTTCGAAACTATCCCAATCATGTCGATTTCTCTTCGGTATCGGTAGGTTCGGTTAATTTTTGATATTTTTTTAAATGTCATGTAAAAGTTACTAGTAGAAGTAGAATGCAATAACATACGTACTTTTATAGGACTTAACAAAACTCTCTAGACATATTTACAGTTTAAAAGGTGATGAATTAACAAAATATAAAAGATGACTAGGGTATAGATCGATCAATTATTCTACAACAACGTAAAAGAAACTAAGCAAATACAAAGAAAATATAAATCATACGAGTGAAAAGATAATAACCAAGCTGGAATTCAAGAATAAAGTATACAGAAGATTAAATATTCAAAAAAGATAAATCTAAATCATACGAAAGCAAACATATTCAATACATTATTGTTTGCTACTCCGAATTGCTACAATACCTTGTGTCTTGCTAGTGAATATGCTGAAATTAATTTAATTTCAATAGGAATAGCATACTAGGTTTGGTAACTAGAATTTTAAGTTTAATTACTTGTTGGTTTGTAACCGTTTCATAATTCTAAGATCCAAGAAAAAATTTAATATTTTATGATTTTTAAAGTTAATATATAAATATATTTTTAGCATTATAAATATGCATTGACTCCAGTAAAATTGAAAAAGCAATTACGTAGCCGCCAACCGCGTCAGCCTCGCAGCCTAATGTTGGCGGGTAAGTGAGGTTCGTAACCACTACATACGCACACTCGCCAAGTCTTAGCAGTTAAGTGTCCAAGTACAAAATCAAGTGGTTAGGAGCTAATATCCGTACACTATTCACTAATTTAGTAGATATTAGTACCATTATTACAATTCCTTTCAAAACTCCTTTTTGCCTTATTCCGTCGAATCTTGTCAATTGTCATCTCCTATTTCAGTTTAATTATTACTCTAGAACCATAGAGCTGTTGTTTTGAGAGAAAGCAACAAAAGATTCTCTTTTCTTGATTTGTGAGATTGTGGTTCATATTTGTTAGCCTTATGATCTGAGCCAGTTGTTCTTTTTTTTGGTTTTGGCGAAAGATGAGGTAAAATCGACTAGTTGACTTTAGCAATTTGCCAAACTTTTTGAACATCTTGATGCTTTTAGTTGAAGTATTTACATGTTTGTGAAGTAATAAAAGTATTAGAGTTCAAGTTATTTGAGCATTTTTCTTTGCCTTAAAAATTAGTCTTTTTTCCCTTTCTCTTAGGTGTTGTTGCTGTTCCGAGATGATTTGGAATCAAATAGGCTGATTCTTGCCATTTTGGATAACAAGAAAGAATTAAGTTTGAATTATGAACAATGGCAGTGAACTTTCATCATCTTGGAGTTTTGCTTCATCCTCTTATGAATCAAATGGGGACTGTAGCCACGACGAACCAGGGACATGTCTTGATCTGCTGAGCTTGAGTAAGCTAAGTGGTAGTCTCGAAAAGCTCGTGCTTAATGCTGAATATGACTACAGTGATGCAGAGATAGTTGTTGACGGAATCACTGTCGGTGTGAATCGCTGTATTCTTGCTGCACGAAGTCAGTTTTTCCATAAAAAATTTAAGGACAATGAGAATTCTGTGAAGGAAGGAAAACCTAAGTATTTACTGAAGGATTTGGTGCCTTGTGGCTCAATTGGTTATGAAACATTTATGGTCTTCTTAAATTATTTGTATACAGGAAAGCTTAAGCCTCCTCCTCCGGAAGTTTCAACTTGCGTTGATATCACTTGTATTCATGATGCTTGCCGCCCTGCCATTAATTATGCTGTGGAACTCATGTATGTTTGTGCCACTTTCCAAATTAAAGAACTTGTCATGGCTGTTCAGGTAGGTGTATACCTATCTCTTATTGAAAATGTTATTTTACTTGTGCAAATTTATTTTTAACAGAGAGAGTGTGATTCTCTAAATGAAAAATGTTATTAATCTACATGTGCAAGTTTATTTTCAATATATAGTGAAAGATGTAATCCCCCTAGTGAAAATATTGTTTTCACTTGTGTTGTTAATAATAGAGGTGTGATTCCTTGTTGAAAATGTTGATTCCATTTGTTTCTTGATATAAGAGATGTAATGTTCATATATGCAAATCAAAAACATATTGAGTTGACCCGACTAAACTCGAAAGAGACTGAACAGAATCGAATACACATTCCAAACAAACTCTATAGTCAATATAAGGTGAAAATGTGGTACCCGCCACTTTTGAATCCTGGATCCGCCTCTGGAAGTTGAGCGTAATAACCATGCATTAATTTGAAGGAGCTAGGTTATTGAACTCATAGCAGTTGAAAAGAAAGCAGAGCACCTTTTCATGAGATTTGTGTTGCTTCTAAGTATGTTATGTTTTCTATTGCATTATACAAGTTGTGATTGGGATTTTTGCATGTGCAGCGGCGTCTTATCAATCTTGTTGATGAGGCTAGAGTGGATGATGTAATTCCTATACTTTTAGTGGCCTTCCACTGCTCACTGGACCTACTTTTAGAGCACTGTGTGCAGAAGGTGGAACGATCTGACTTGGAAATTCTTATTCTTGAGAAAGAACTTCCTTCCAAAGTTTTGACAGATATAAAGGCACGCCGCCTTAAGTCCCAAATAGTGATTGAACAAGACACAATGGAAGGTGGTTCCCTACATGAGAAGAGAATTAGGAAGATTCTCAAGGCTCTAGAGTCCGATGACGTTGAATTGCTGAAGTTACTCCTGGGAGAGTCTAATGTCACTTTAAATGATGCTTGTGCTCTTCATTATGCAGCTGCCTATTGTAACTCTAAGGTGGTAAATGAGGTACTCAAGCTGGGTATAGCTGATGTCAATCTTCGTAACTCCCGAGGATATACGGTCCTTCATATTGGTGCTAGACGTATGGAACCATCAATAATAATGAGTTTACTTGACAAAGGAGCATCTGCCTTAGATACGACACTGGATGGACTTACAGCACTATCCATTTGTTTGAGGGTGACTCGGCTAAAGGATTATAATGACACAGCAAAAGAGGGACAGATGACTAATAAAGACCGATTATGCATTGATGTTTTGGAGAGAGAGATGAATAGGAATCCAATGATAGGAAACATAGCTACATCTTCATCCGAGGTGGCTAATGAATTACTCGCGATGCTGCTACTCTTAGAAAATCGAGGTGCCTTAGTGTTCTCTAATAAAAATTATATGTTCACATCTTCAGCGTGTTAGTCATGATTCGTTTTAGGTAGAACCATTTCAGCACTCCTTTATTATTGATATAAAGCTTTCATCAAGTAATATAGTTATTCCTCCTTTCCTTTGGCAACATCCACCCCCCCCCCCCCCCCCCTTCCCCTGTCAAAAACCCCCCCCCCCCCCCCCCAAAAAAGAAAAGAACACTAAGAAAAGAAACAGAAGAGAAAGAAAAGCACAAAGAAGGTATGTCTTGCTTATTTTATACCTTTATGTCTTCAGATGGCGCCCTAGTGTGAAACTTCTTTCATGCAAAATGTCATTTACGACTCTTTTCTTTAGTCGTAAGTTCTGTAAACTCCACTGGAGCGATACTTTTCAACTTTCCAGATTATTAGTGGCCTTAACAGTGGAAAACTTTAAGCCTAGATCACATTAGACACATGTCGTCAAGTTTATTCTAGTACATTTAAGAGAACTGTTGTAAATTTATTATGATTTCCATTTATCTGTTTATTCCAGCTATCCGTTTCATCAATGTTCAGTGTATAGCTGTCAAAATCTATCACTAGATGGTTAAAACTAAGAGAAAATTAAGTAGCATACGTGCCTTTTTCGAATATTAGCTTTTTGTTGTGAATTAACATATCTCTTATACTGTGGAAGCTCTTTTTAGTTTCCTTAGCCCTGATAATTAGATAGGTGCAGTTCATAACGCTTCCCTCAAGAAGCCAATTTTAATTAGCAGCTTTCGTTTTAGCCAGAAAAACTTCTAAGATACAAAGGAGTCACTTTTCCTTTTTCTTTGCTCATTATTCTTTTCCTTTGTTTATAGTTTATATTTAAGTTCAAGATATCGAGAGCGATGCGAAAAACCTGTTTGATGGTGTTCATTCTTTGCGCTCTTATCTCGCTGCATTTGTGTTCTTGATCCAAGTGTTGCCTAACTAGTGCTTTGTTGCAGTGGCAATGGCACGCATGATGTTTCCCATAGAAGCCAAGCTGGCCATGGATATAGCACATGTTGATTCGACCTCGGAGTTTACTGGCCTTTCAAAAATAAATAACTTATGTGGAGATCTGACAGGGGTTGTTTTGAATGAATTTCCACCTGAAAAGGTAAAAGGACTCCAAGAGCGACTGGAAGCCCTGCAGAAAACAGGTAAATTGCAGGGACCTTAATCAGACAAATAAAGAGGAGGAAGAATTCCTAGAACTTTTTTTTGGTAACAATGTGAATATTACCATTAACATCATCAAACAATTACACTTATAGAGCACCAAATTATCTGACCACACAAACTTTTAGGCCTCCAACAAAATAGAAAAACAGAACTAATTACAAGTGATTTGTCTAACTAAACTCCCTACATTTCTGTGCTTTCTTTGACTGCTGAAGTAATTCTATCCTTTCTATCACTTCTCTCTTAATTTGTGTAACTACGTCTTCTCTATTTACAGTTCTTCCTTGAATTTTTTTTGTGTTTCTTGCTCTCCATGTATGATATATCGCTGCTATATTCACTGCATCTATCACTTCCTTTTTGAATTGCTTCCAATGCTTCCTTTTGATCTGCTCCAGCATTTGTTTAACTCCTGTTATTTGCACTGCCTGCCCTATCAATAAATTCAGCTCTTGCCTTACTGCATTTATCCAACCACATTTAACAAACAGATGGTCCTGTAATTCCATTGTGTCCTCATTACACAAAATACAGTTAATATTCTCAACATGTATTTGCATCCCAATCATCCTGTCCTTAGTTAACAATCTCCCAAGTATTGCAAGCCAACCTATGAATCTATGTTTAGGCTGTGCTACAACTGTCCATATTAAATCTGCAACCTTCAGCTTCTGTTGTTGACCAATTATTGCTAGATAACTTAGTGTAATGGAGTAACTCCCTTATGAAGTTAGAATATATCTGCCCTGGGAGTATCATTCTTTCATCATTTCTTTAGTTGAATTTAGCTTCCTCCAATACTAGCTACTGTCTAAAGGTGGTGTATGAACACATATATCTTGATCAGACTTCATATATACCCCATGAACCCACCTTACCCATAATGATTCCTTATTCAAAACCAGCTGTCATATCAATTTGCCAACTAAAGCTATATTCCATCCCTTACACCATTTGATGTTTAGACCTCCCATATTCTTTGGACAACATACCTTTTCCCATGCAACCAAAGCCACTTTCTTCTGTCCTTCTTTTTTGCCCCACATGTACTCCCTACATAACCTATCTACTCCTTTCACCACACTTTGTGGTAAAATGAAAACATTCCCCCAGAAGCTATGTATAGAAAAGAGCACAACATTTACTATTTGAAACCTACCTGCATATGATAGTTGCTTAGAATATGTAACATTAATTCTGTGAGTAATCTTCCCAATCAGCATTTGACAATCCATCTTATTCCATTTCCTAGGAGATAGAGGCAGTCCCAAGTATTTAATAGGAAAAGTTCCTACAGTGAATCTTGTTCTTCCCAGTAGTTGTTCTTTGATATCATCTCCAACCCCAGCTACAAAGATGCTAGACTTCTCCATTATAGCAATCAATCCTGAAACTTTACTGAAGTGATCAAGGGCTTCCATTACTTTATTTACTGAGCTAGTATTACCTTTACAGAATATCATCAAATCATCAGCAAATATAAGATGAGTCAGTTTGATCTCTTTGCACATTGGATGAAATCTGAAATCAGGTAGCCTGCTGATTATCCTTAAAGTTCTAGAAAGATATTCCATGACAAGCACAAATAGCAATGGAGAAATAGGATCTCCTTGCCTCAGCCCTCTCTTTCCAGCAAAGTATCCATGTTCTTCACGATTAACTTTTACTGTGAACTTGGCAGTAGAAACATATACCATGATCCAATGTATGAACTTATCTGGAAATCCATATCCTCTTAAGGCTTCCTCCAAAATCTCCCAGCTCACCATATCATATGCCTTTCTCAGGTCTATCTTCATTAAGCATCTAGGAGTTGTCCTCCTATTATAGTGTCTTAGTAAATCATGGCATATTAACACATTGTGCATCATGGACATTCCTTGTACAAAAGCTGACTGATTATGTGCTACTATATAACTGACTGTTGGCTTTAACCTGGAACATATCATTTTTGATATACATTTATATAGCACATTAAAACATGAGATAGGCCTATATTGGCCTGCATTTTTAGGAGCATCCACTTTAGGTATCAATGCAATGTTGGTAGTATTTATTTGCCTGAGCATTCTACCATTATGAAAAAACTCCAAAACTGCTTCAGTGATATCTCTTCCCACTATTGGCCATGCTGCTTTATAAAAACCACTCCCAAATCCATCTGGACCAGGACTCTTATTATTATCAATCTGAAACATAGCCTGCTTCACTTCTCTTCCCAAAAAAGGTTGCATTATTTCTTTTTGTTGAGCTTCTGATAATCTGTTCCCATTTCTGATTATACTATTAAAAGCTTTCACCCTTTCAGTTACTTTCCTCCCTAGTAAATTCTTATAATAATCAATAAATATACCAGTAATTATATCAGGATCTGTTTGTCAAAGACCAGAGTTGTCCTTGAGCTGAGTAATTGCCTGCTTCAATTTCCTATGCTTGATTACTGAGTAGAAGTACTTGGTGTTATCATCTCCCAATCTAATCCATGTTGCTTAATTACTCCTTTGTTTCCTAGAACTTAAAATGGAACTATTTTTAATTCCTTATGTTTGTCATAAGCCTTTGAATGTGTTCTTTCATGTACATAATTTATGTAAACCTTTGTTTCGTTCTTTCTAGGTTTCACTAAATTATACAAGCCTATTGTTTATGCTTTTTGCTTTAAGAAAAAGAAGTTATACAACTTATTATTAAATTTCGATTTCCACTTGTAGGAGATCATCAAGGCCTTTTATTCGTTTCTCTGTTTATTTAGGCTTCAAAAGGCAAAAGCTTAACTGTATGCAGGCATATGTATCTGTTTGAATCTATTGAAATGTGTTTATCAATATATATTTTGATAAGTTCTTTCTCAAAGCTGTCTTTTTTCCCCAAATGTGGCAGTGGATACAGGTCGACGTTTTTTCCCTAATTGCTCAGACATTCTGGACAAAATGCTAAATCCTTTGACGCTGGAAAGTGGCACACCTGAGGAACAAAGATCGAAGAAGATGCGTTATGAACAACTTAAGGATGATTTTGAGAAGGCATTCGACAAAGACAAAGCTGAAAATCACTGGGCAGGCTTCAAAACATCTTCCTCCACATCTTCTCCTAAGAGTAATAAGAGAAAAAAGATTAGAAAAAAGTAGGAAGAAGCTCTTCATGTTTTGGTTATTAATTTTGGCAGCTTGTTTGTATAGTAAGTCCTAGTGAACATGCATCATCTGTGTGCCATTAGAGGCTACCATATTGTAAAAAGGTTTTATCTCAAAATTTTGAGATAAAAGGAAGGGGTTTGGGAGGGGTAGGGGGTGGGATAGTAATGGTCTTTTGTTGCACTTTTTTGTCCTCACTTCTGAATTGATGATGAATGTTAGCCATGTTGGAGTTAGAAAATCTAACAAGGAGATTCCAAAAAATACAAGAATTCCACGCTTGAAATTCAGTAATCCACGCCTATACAAAAATCTTTGTTTTTTTTCCATATATGTGTAGAATAATATTCTGACAAAGGGAATTCAATTGAACCACCTCGGACCATATTGCTCCGCTCTCTAATTGTTGGTGGAGCTAAATGTTACAAGGCCTCCCTACATCATTACCCTCCTCTTGCTTTCTCCTTAACAAGATTATCCTTGTGTTCCCATCTTCAGTTGGTATTCCCGTCTTACTTCAACAAACTTATATATAGAATTGTACGATGATCTAGTCTTGTGTAAGAGTTTAAATTTAAGTAGAGAAGAACAACTCTTTTATTCACTTAATCTATCTCGAAACATACACAAGAGAGGATCATATATGTTTTTTTTAGTTTCTAATCATGTCAGTTACAATGCAAAATATGTTAATCTTGAAAATTGAGAAAACATGTATCTTTTCTTGGTCCAAATCTATATGACATCCTTTATCACATTAAAAAAAATGATATAATTTTTTTTAATATAGTAAAATCTCTACAAAATAATAGTATCCATACGATTTTGGTAATATTTTCTTGATGTTCAATTATGAAAATGATGACCTATGCTCTTTGTTTAGTTTCTTGCTATGTACATTCTATTTAAATATATTTGGTTATTAAAATATGAAGTCATAAATTAAACGTTTTGATCCTATTCCTTAATCATTCTTTTTTTTTTGGACAACTAATTTTAGAGAGAATTACAGGCCTTATCACTTGGTCAAACAATCCATCCGAAAATGGCCCACATTTTAAGCCCTTACCCGATGTGGTCCAGGTTGTACATAACTTGAAAATTACTTTTCGCATGTTAGCCCGCCCCTTTTAAATATTTTTTTTCTCATTCTTCTTCTCTTTCAGTATACGAATTTGCACGCCCAAATTCCTCTACAGTTATTCTCCTTCAATTCTCCTTTCAAATTCATTGTTGATAACTTATTTGGATGAAAAAGAAAAAGTAATACATAAAGGAGTTAGTTATTTGTAGGCATATGCGGATCATTTTTTCCAACGAAATGGAGAGAACTATGTTACTATCATGCACTAAAGTAGGTTGTTGGATCATCAAACTAGAGAGAAGGTATTGGTATTGTCTTAGTCTTGATATTTTAGACTTCAATACTACGCAATAATATAAGTTAATTGTGCAGTACCCAATTTTTGAGTGCTGTCTAGTAAGAAGAACCTGGTTCTTCTTGGTATACTATTTTCTACTGTCGTGGAATAATAAAGCAGTAAAGTAAAGACACAGAGATTTTTACGTGGAAAACACCTGGCTCAAAAGGTGAAAAAACCACGACCTACTCCTCAGTAGGATTTGCTCAAACACTTCACTAAAAACTCTGAGCCAAACAGACTTACAAAATAAACTCTTTTGTAATCCTAGGACTAACTCTAATCCTCTTTGTATCAACTAGCCTCTAGCTAATTTCTACAGATTTCAAGCTAACTCTAACTTGAACAATGTGTACCTATTACAATTGCTTCTATGAAAGCTGAAAAGATACAATGTTAAAACTCCTACTACAATCAACTAGACTTAATACACAAACGATGACACTGTTTCTTCTAGTTGAACTGTAGCCTTCGCACTATACTTCTGCTTGCAAAATATCCTGTGAACTTTGCTTTTCAGAACTTGATTCACTTTTGTTTTTGTGCGTCTCCAATTTCAGCAGTAATACATTGAGTATTTATAGAGTCATCTGTTGAGTACATGGTTCAATTCTGATCCAACTCTACCTGGGTATACGAGTTCGACTGTGACTCAACTTCCTTCTCTATTTCTGCCCTTGCTGAAATCAACTTCAATCTTCTTTATCAGTTTGCAACCTTTTCGTATTAGGAGACATCCTTTTAGCTCTTTGATACTCAGCAATCACTGATATCTCCTATGCATGAACAATTCTTGTGCCAACTGTTCCGTTCAGATGTGTGTGCTCTGATGGACCTGGTTCAACTTGTCAATCTTCAAAACCCATTCAGTGACATGGGCCAACAAATTTCCCCTTTTTGATGCAAACTCTGTGCTTTTATCCTGTATACACTTCAAACACTTTGTATAGTTTTAAGCATTAATCATTGAGAACCAGGTTCATTAGGTTATAAATATCACTTTTTAAAAAAACACAACACCAACACCAACACACATATTCCCCCTTTTGGCATCATCGAAAAGTTGCAGAATGATACTTACCAATTTTTAATTCTTACTCATGGCCAAATTTAGGCAACTGAAGGTGCAAACATGATTAATCAACACAAGAAACCAATAATGTAAGCTAAATTAGAAATTGAGACAAATTTTAAAATCAGCAAACTTCATTGATTTAATACTGAACATCAAATACCAACAGATTAAAGCAAAAACGATCAAAACATGAGCAAAACTGAAAAAACTGAAACCACAAAAGCTAGACACTGTCCTAACCTGGGCACTTGAAAGATAACTGGGAAGCACTGGATAGACCTAAGGCTGGGAGGGTGCAGATGAGGTTGGGTTCTTGGTTTGAAGGAGGGACAACATTTGGTGTAGAACACCTTCGTTTTTCTCCTTCTCCTTTGCAAGTTCTGCTTTTAGAGCATCACGCTCAGCTTCCACCTCAATTAAGCGAGATTTCAATCGAAGGATCTCCATATCCTTTAACTCGCTTTCCTGCACTAAGATTCGAACCTTGCTATTTACTGGTTGCTTCCGAGATGAACCAGGTTCATCTGCCGGAGTAATGACAAGATAATCAGAAGACATCAGTGTGTCCTTCCCAAAATAATCTTTGGCCGTAGCCATCTCAGCCTTCATCGCAGGAACTCCAAAGTGAGTTAGAACTGCAGTCAGAATAAAGCCATAGGGGATTGCATGAGCTTTAGTCCCATTAAACACTCTGTCCAAGAGATGGATTATGAACGATGGCCAATTTATCTTCTTGCCTTTGTACAAACACTCCATGAGGGTCAAATCCATGTAATTAGCAATGTGTCTTCGTTCTTGTCTGGGCAGCAAGAATTTGATCACAAATTCAAAGAAAAGCTTATGCTCAGGCTTCATCTCATTCTTGTACACATCCCTGGGTTCAAGCTCCTTCTCATTATCGCAGAAGAATCTAGTGATACTGAGTGATGACGACATTCCATCTAAACAAGGCCATCTCTGCCTTGTGTAGTCTTCATACCCCTCAGCAGGAATATCTAGAATCACACCCAGTTCTTGAGCATCAAAGGATACTTCAACTCCCTTGACCAAGGAGGTGACCCTGCCTTCAATGACTGTGGCATTCCCCATGAACTCCACAACTTCATCCCTGACCAGCCTGCCTACCATGCGAAGGACCATGTCCTTCCAGCCCTGCGCTGCCAGAAAATCCAGTAGATACCTCATTCCAGGATCCTCCAAATCCTTCATCAACTTTCCCTTCAAGATCGTTCTTTTGCCAAACATGGAAACTCTGTCAGTAGTCACTTCACCAACCTCCATCTCTTCCTCACCACTCCACTCATCATCCCCATCCTTCTCAACAATCTGCACCTTTTTCACCTTTTTTATCTTAGACCTTGTCCTTGTAGCAGTACTCGCAGTGGTGGTGGACACAGTAGCTGACTTCTTCGACGAAGTCTTAGCCTTTTTGGGCTTGGGTGTCCCAATTACCATTGGAGCAGCCTGCTCCTCTTGTTGGACCAGGTCCAACGTCTCCTCTTCTAACACAATAGCCTCGACAGGCTCTCCGACTTTGGCTTTCCCTTTATCTGCTCTCTTTCTCTTGCTCTCTTGCAGAGCCTTTTCTAACTTCTCTTCCTCCTCTCTTACAGTATTTCGCATAGCATGTACCTAGGAACAGGTACCTCAACTGAACCAACAACTTTCCTTTTCTTTGAAGGAATTGAGGCTTTAGACTTCTTGGACTTTGGAGTCCTTCTTTTCTTGGGGTTATATGAGTCCCCCAACTTCCTAAGTATTTCAGCCAAAGTTTCTTCCCCAAAAGAAATGTGTTCATCTATTGCTTTCATCAATTTCTCCAACCCAGCATCAACTTCCTCAACTCCACTAGTTCCCCCTAAGATTGTGACATCTTCTTCAAGATTTTCAAGAATGGGACCACATATTGCCAGTGTGGTACCATCCTCTCCCGATCCCCTCAGATTTACATCTCCCTCGATCTCAAGAGGTTTCTCTTTCCCAGATTTTCTTTGCCTTTTAGGCACTTCAACATCCACCACAGACCCCACCAAAACAAATCGTTGATCAGCAGTATTTATTTCAGAGATAACATCAGAATTACCTTTCTCAACACTGGTTGAACCAGATGCTTCATCTTCATTGGCTGATTTGAATGATTCATTGGACGATTCTGATTTGGAGCATTCTTCAGCATTCAATAATTCTTCCAAGAATTTAGCTCTTGAACCAGAAGCCACAGATTTGCGTGAAAGAACTTTTACACGACGAGGCTTGGGGGCTGGGGTAGGGTTTGGTGTGGGTTCTGGGATTGTAGGGTGTTCTGGGGTTGTCAACTTTTCTGGAGACTCGGAACTATACACTGAGGGTGAATTTGAGTCTGATTCATAGTTGCCTCCATCATAATCTCTATTTGGATATGAATAAGAAGAAGCTGGTGGCGGTGACGACATGATTTTGATTTGTTTAGAGAGAAGAAAGACAGGAGGTAGTAGAGATTGTGAGTTGAGTGAGTTGAACAAGGTTCAACTGTTGCTTTATGCACAATAGGTAATGATGGACTTTTTTATAACTTATGGCTGGGGAGATTACAATGGAAGAGTATTAACTCAAGTGGGATACTAATCGATTCAGAATTGTCATTGATTAGACATTGAATGGACAGTTACTTCCCCCTAAAACTAGGCTAATCAAGTGAGATGGGACTTCTTGAAACTGGTTCATTATTTGGTTAAGTACGAGAATTGAATTCGAACCACAAATAGATAGAGTCCTTCTCATGTATGACTGTACTTGAATTAATACATGTATGGAGATGAGAACGTACCTTGTCAGTTATGTGAACCAGCATGGATGAACCAGGTTCATCCAGATAAAATCC
Source organism: Nicotiana undulata (assembly GCA_005239495.1). NCBI lineage: Eukaryota > Viridiplantae > Streptophyta > Magnoliopsida > Solanales > Solanaceae > Nicotiana > Nicotiana undulata. The sequence continues at coordinate 47,758 of ML266795.1, forward strand.
TTTATTTGCCTCAATTTACAAAAATAGAGAAACATCATTAACAACTAGGGAATCATATTAATACATGGAATAAGAGTATGCCAATAAAGACATAATACTGAGCAATGATTAATTTGATTAAGTACCTAATTTGAATTTTCTAGCCAGATTTTTTTTCTTCATGTTTTTCATTTTTCTATGTTTTTGTTTTTCAATTAGGTGATCTTAATCATCCCTAATTCAAGCCTGTTTCCCTCATAATTCTCCCTACTTAGTGCTTTGGTAAATATATCAGCAATTTGGCGATCAGTAGCACAGAATTCGATTGAGATCATTCCTTTTTCATAGTTAACCCTCAGAAAATAGTGCCTAACATCTATGTGCTTAGTTCTCTTGTGATGAACTGGGTTCTTCGTCATACTAATTGCACTATTGTTATCACAGTAAATAGGAATGAATCCCATATCTATACCAAAGTCCAGGAGTTGTTGCTTGATCCAAAGCAACTGGGCACAGCAAGAGGCTGCAGCCACGTATTCAGCCTTAGCAGTAGACAGAGCTACTGAATTTTGTTTCTTGGTGGCCCAAGACACAAGGAAAGAGCCTAAGAAGTAAGCCATGACTGAAGTACTTTTCCTGTCAACCAGGAAACTTGCATAATCAGCGTCAGCATATCCTACAAGGTCAAAATTACTACCTTTAGGATACCAAAGGCACAAATCAGTGGTGCCTTTCAAATATCTCAAAATTCTCTTCACTGCAGTAAGGTGGGACTCATTTGGATTTGCCTGAAACCTAGCACATAGTCCCACACTTAACACAATATCTGGTCTGCTGGTAGTGAGATATAGTAGAGACCCAACCATTCCTCTGTATACTTTCTAATCAACGGATGAACCAGATTTATCCACATCCAATTTAGTAGATGTGGCTATGGGGGTGTCTATTTCCTTTGAATCTTCCATCTTGAACTTCTTGAGGAGTTATTTCACATACGTTTGTTGATGAATCATTGTTCCATGTGGGTTTTGCTTGATTTGTAAACCTAAGAAGAAGTTTAGCTCACCCATCATACTTATTTCAAATTCACTCCCCATTAGTGTAGAAAATTCCTTGCTAAGCTTTTCAGTAGTTGCCCCGAATATGATATCATCAACATATATTTGCACAATCAGAAGATCCTTCCCTTTTTCCTTTAGGAACAAAGTACTGTCAATTTTGCCTCGTTTGTACCCATGTTCCAGCAGGAATTTTGACAATCGCTCATACCATGCTCTAGGTGCTTGTTTGAGACCATAAAGAGCCTTGTCAAGTTTATATACATGATCAGGTGACTCTTTGCTTTCAAAACCTGGAGGTTGTTTGACAAATACATCTTCCTTCAAATATCCATTGAGAAAGGCACTCTTAACATCCATCTGATGGAGAGTGAATTCCATATGTGCAGCAAATGCTATAAGAAGTCTGATTGCCTCCAATCTTGCCACAGGAGCAAAGGTCTCATCATAGTCAATTCCTTCTTCTTGACTATACCCTTGAACAACTAGTCTTGCCTTATTTCTTGTAACAGTTCCATCCTCATCGAGCTTGTTCCTGAAGACCCACTTCGTGCCAATCACTGATCTATCTAGTGGCCTGGGTACCAAGTGCCATACTTGAATTCATTCAAATTGATTCAGCTCCTCTTGCATGGCATTTACCCAATCAGCATCTTGTAGGGCTTCACCAATGTTCTTTGGTTTGATTAAGGATAGGAAGGCATCAAACGCACACAGATTTTTCAAGAAAGCTCTTGTTTTGATTCCGGATGACAAATATGTTATCATGTTCTCAAAAGGGTGAGAACTCTGATATCTGTGTGGTTTGAGTACTAATAGTTCACTTCTGGATAGTTCCATGTTGTTTTGTTGTTGTGGATCAGGATCAGGGCCAGGATTCACATGTTAAGTTCCCCCTGTCATGTTGTTTGGGGTAGTTGGACCTGGTCCATCACCTGTTCGATCTTCCATGGCTACTTCAATATGGTCATTTCTCTTTACCAGTCCAAGCTCCCCGTCTTCTGGTTCCTGTCTCTCAGAAAGAGTGTTAGTTTCATGAAAGACAACATGTACACTTTCTTCTACACACATAGTTCTTTTATGTATATTTTATAAGCTTTGCTATGTGTTGAGTATCCCAAGAACACTCCCTCATCACTTCTGGGATCAAATTTTCCTATAGAATATTTTCCATTATTATGCACATAACACTTGCATCCAAAAGCCCTAAGGTGGGATATGTTGGGCTTTCTCCCTTTAAGTAATTCATAGGGAGTTTTCTCTACCAGAGGTCTGGTCATGCATCTATTGATAATGTAGCATGCAGTGTTTATTACTTCTGCCTAGAAGCTGTGAGGTAGTTTGCTTGATAGAAGCATGGTTCATGCCATGTCTTCAAGAGTTATGTTTTTCCTTTCAACAACCCCATTTTGCTGTGGGGTTCTAGGAGCAGAAAAATTGTGATTAACACCATGTTCATCACAGAACTCAGCAAACTTAGCATTCTCAAACTCGGTACCATGGTCATATCTTATTGATGTTAGTTGATGTCCTAACTGATTTTGAGTTTTCTTAACAAATGTGATAAACATATCAAATGCTTCATCCTTAGATGCCAGAAATAAGGTCCACGTGAACCTTGAGTAATCATCAACTAACACCATCACATATTTCTTACCACCTCTGCTCAGAGTTGTCATTGGACGAACACAGATCCAGATGAACCAGTTCCAACGACCTGGTGGTACTGTCTATTTTCTTACAATTGAAAGAAGATCTTACCTGCTTCCCCCTTGCACATGCCTCACAAACTTTGTCTTCCTTGAACTTAATGTTAGGGAGTCCTACCACTAAGTTCTTAGAGACTAGCTTGTTAAGCTGAGTCAGACTTGCATGACCAAGTCTTTTGTGCCACAGGAGGGGATCACTGTCCAACACACTAAGGCAAGTGAGTTCATTGTCAGACAGTGTGGACAAGTCAATGACATAGATATTGTTCATTCTCTTTCCCTGCAAAACAATCTTGTCAGTAAGCAGATTGATCACAAAACATTTTGTGGAAGTAAAAGCAACAAGGTTACTTCTGTCACACAGTTGTGACACACTGATTAGGCTATATTTCAAGCCATCTATCAGGTACACATGCTCAATTGAACGTGTGTCATCTTTACCTACCTTGCCGACCCCTATAATTTCACCTTTCTTTCCGTTTCCAAAGGAGACATTTCCTCCTTTGAGGTTTTCAAGTGAAAGGAACTGTTCCTTGTTCCCTGTCATATGCTTAGAGCAGCCACTATCCAAAAACCAAATTAGGCTGCTTCCCTTCACTTGTACCTACAAAAGGAAATCAGGGGTTAGTTTTAAGAACCCAAACTAGTTTGGGTCCTTTTCTATGAGAGAATGGATGAATCAGATTTTTTCTGGCCCAGTTTGGTAGCCAGTTCTTCTTTTTAATGAATCTCTCATTTTTCTGACTGGCCTGCTCTTTTACAGCACACTCATATTTGTAGTGGCCAGTCTTCCCACAATGGGTGCACATTTTATTTTCAGGGAGAGTGAGATACTGGCTTTTGGGATCCCACTTAGGCAATTGACTCCCAACACCAAGCCCTTTCTGGTTGCTACTGTGATTCTCTTGCAGCCAAGTTAATGCATCAGAAGACTTATTCCATTTGCGTGTTCTATCAAATTCATGTTTGACTTTGCCAAGCTCTTCTTTAAGAGATTTTATCTGTTCATCCTTGGCATACATTTTATACTTTAGTTTTCCTAATTCTTCTTATAACATTGCATGAGAGTGATCAACCACCTTTTTACTGGATCCTAGTCTTAACTTTAACTTTTCAGATTTTAGTTCTAGGATTTCAGTTTCGAGTGGATGGACCTGGTTCATCAAGACAGTGTTTTTCTTTTCAGATTCACTGACCCTTATTTCCAGGTCCATGCATTCTGCTTTTAGCATTGCACACTCTTTAGATAGTTGATCCTTCTCTTTGGTTGTTTCCTCAGAATCATCTATGAAGTCAAGTAGCAACTCAGAGAGTTTCTCCTTAGATAAAAACTTTATTTTAGTTTTAAGTTGTGAGATACTTACCTCTGGTTCTTCATAAGTCTCCTCATCAGATTCTCCAATTGCCATGAGAGCCTGATCTTCTGTCTCACCATCTTCTGATTCTTCATCTGAACTTTCCCCCCATGCAGCAACCATAACCTTTGTAGTGGTTTTTTTGGGTTGGACCAGTTCCTTTTTCCTCTTCTTTATTTCATATCTCTCCTTCCTCCATTCTACTTCCCACTGAGGGTAGTTTTTGATGAGATGGTCAGTTTTTCCACACTTGTAGCATCCCTCATTAGCTGGCCTTTCTAGTGCCTTTGCCTTGTTGAAGTTTCCTCCCCTAGAGATGCCCTTCTTACTCATGAGAAAGTTTCTAAATTTTTTGGTGATCATGGCCATCTCATCCTCCTCCAGATCTGCTCCTTCAGTGATCCTCAGTGCTAGACTTCTCTCCTTCTTTGGGGCATCCATCTTCATGGTTTGCCTTCTGAGTTCATAAGCAGTGAGATTTCCAATTAACTCATCCAGTCTAAGGGTTGCCATATTTTTGGATTCCTGGATAGCAGTGATCTTGCTTTCCCAGGAGATAGGCAAAACCCTTGTCAAGATCTTCTCTACCTTGTCTTCTTCAAGTATGATTCTTCCAAGAGACTTGAGTTCATTGGTCAAGGTTGTAAACCTTGTGTACATCTCCTGAATAGTCTCTCCTTCTTTCATAGTGAAGTTTTCATACTGAGAGTATAGTAGTGTACCTCTAGACCTTTTAACTTGAGGTGTTCCTTCATGGGCTACTTGTAGAGTGTCCCATATTTCCTTGGCTGTTGTGCAGATTTGGATTCTACTGTATTCATCAGGACCTAGTCCACATACTAGCCACTTCTTGGCCTTGGCATTCTTCTCCCATTTCTTCAAATCTTCAGCCGTGCAGTCAGCCCTAGTCTTTGGTACATCTACACCTTCAAAAGTCTTCTTCATTGTTTCAAGGGGTCCATCAGTGAATATATCCCATAGTTCATAGTCCTCTCCAATGAGATGGTCCTTCATTCTATTTTTCCACCAAGAATAGTACTGTCCATTGAAGAGTGGTGGCCTTGCGGTTGATTAACCTTCCCAGTTCCCAGGTGGTGCACTCATCTTGATCTTTTTCAAGGTGTTAGCCTTTTCAAGGATAAACTGCTCTGATACCAATTGATGTTTTAGACTTCAATACTACACAATAATATAAGTTAATTGTGCAGTACCCAATTTTCGAGTGCTGTCTAATAAGAAGAACCTGGTTCTTCTTGGTATACTACTTTCTACTGTTGCGGAATAATAAAGAAGTAAAGTAAAGACACAGAGACTTTTACGTGGAAAACATCTGGCTCAAAAGGTGAAAAAACCACGACCTACTCCTCAGTAGGATTTGCTCAAAACACTTCACTAAAAACTCTGAGCCAAACAGACTTACAAAATAAACTCTTTTGTAATCCTAGGACTAACTCTAATCCTCTTTGTATCAACTAGCCTCTAGCTAATTTCTACAGATTTCAAGCTAACTCTAACTTGAACAATGTGTACCTATTACAATTTCTTCTATGAAAGCTGAAAAGATACAATGTTAAAACTCCTACTACAATCAACTAGACTTAATACACAAACGATGAAACTATTTCTTCTAGTTGAACTGTAGCCTTCGCACAATACTTCTGCTTGCAAAATATCCTGTGAACTTTTATTTTTCAGAACTTGATTCACTTTTGTCTTTGTGCGTCTCCATATTCAGCAGTAATACATTGAGTATTTATAGAGTCAGTTGTTAAGTACATGGTTCAATTCTGATCTAACTCTACCTGGGTATACGAGTTTGACTATGACTCAACTTCCTTCTCTATTTCTGTCCTTGCTGAAATCAACTTCAATCTTTTTTATCAGTTTGCAATCTTTTCGTATTAGGAGACATCCTTTTAGCTCTTTGATACTCAACAATCACTGATATCTCCTATGCATGAACAATTATTGTGCCAACTGTTCCATTCAGATGTGTGTGCTCTGATGGACCTGGTTCAACATGTCAATCTTCAAAACCCATTCAGTGATATGGGCCAACAAGTCTTATCCTCATTTCACATGTAATTTCAATTCCAGTGGTTTGATTAAAAATTTAAAAAAGAAGTCACCATTAAAGGTCGTTCGAAGTTTAGTGATGTCGTGAGATAATTCCATATATTTTGACATTATTTACCCTACTTCCTTGTTGTTTGGATGCTAATTTGTGCGACGATTGCGCTTAATAGAGCTTATTTCATGTGTAGGAATGGTTGGACATGAATTGGAGAAACGTTGCATGAAATGGTACCTAAGATCTACAAAATAAAGCAATAAAGGAAGACGTGCAAGACAATGAAAAGTCAGTGCCATAGACAATGCAAGGCATTGTCCAGGGCACTGTCATTGGCGCCCCAAATAATGACTTGCACAGTAACAACAGTGCCATAGACAGTGCAAGGCATTGTCCAGGGCACTGTCATTGGCGCCCCAGACAGTGCCTTGCGCCGAAACAACAGTGCCACAGATAGTGCAAGGCACCGACGATGCCATCGGAGCAAATTTTAATTCCTTATTAGTCTTGGACGTGTAAATTCGACCCCTACCTATAAATACACCTTAAAGTTAGTTTTTGAAGGCTTAGACACTATTGGAGAGACATCATTAGGAATCAACCTAAGGAGGCAAGAACACACAAAGAGCAAGGCGGAGAATTCTTCTACGAGTTTTTCGCTTTCTTCTTCCTATTTTAATTATTGGTTATGAATTCTAGTATTGTAGTTTTGCATACTATTATGAATAGCTAATTTGTTATCTAGGGTTTTGATAAAACCTTTTGTAGATTCTTGATACGTTTTGATATAATCGTATCTTTGATTTTTTCTATTTTGTTTAACTATGTGCTTATTTAGTTAATTGAAGAGCTCCCAATTAACGGGTCCTATTTATTATGTATTGCTTGAAAAAGAGTACATATTTAGGTGGTTGTTGAACAACGTCACTCCTAATGTAACGACCTGACCGGTCGTTTTGACAGTAAGCGCCCGACCCCCCTAATAACTGCTTCTCCCATGCCTATTTATGTTACTGGAACTTGTCAGAGCGTTGAGTGGTGAAATCCAGAGTGATTTTGGACACATAGTCCATAAATATGGAATTTAGCTTTAGAAATTGGGCCGTAGCTAGAACTGTGTGAAGACGGATCTGGAATGGAATTCTGTCGACTCCATTAGCTCCGTTGGGTGATTTCAGGGTTAGGAGAGTGTTCGGAATGTGTTTTCGAGGTCAGTTGTAGATTTAGTCTTGAATTGGCAAAAGTTGGAATTTTGGCGATTTCGGCCGATGGGTGAGATTTTGATATCGGACTCGAAATAGAATTCCGAGAGAGACAACAGGTCTGTAATGTCATTTACAACATGTGTGCAAAATTTGAGGTCATTCGGATGCGTTTTGACGTGTTTCAGCATCAGATGCGAATTCTAGAAATTTCATAAGTTCTTAGGTTTGAATCTATGCATAATTGATGATTTTTTTGTTATGAGATGTGTTTTTAAGGCTCGATCAAGTTTGAACAAGGTATTAAGGTCAGGTTGTAGGTTTGGTTGAGGTCCTGGGGGCCTCGGGCTTGTTTCGGATGCCCAACGGGTGAATTTGAAACCTTGTGAACAGCTGAACCATTGCTGGTTCTGGTGTCTCGCACCCGCGATGGTTTTCCCGCAGGTGCGGACACGCAGGTGCGAAAGATAGGTTTGCAGATGCGGTTTGAGTGGGGGTTGCCAGTTGTTGCAGGTGCGGTCTGGGTTCCGCAGGTGCGGGACCGCAAATGCGGCCAAGTGACCGCAGGTGCGACCCCATCCTTCTTAAGTGACTTCCACACCCGCGATAGACTCTTTGCAGGTACGGCCCCAAGGTCGCAGGTGCGAAAACCATGTGCTGGTTATACCAAAATGCGAGGGTTAGAATTTCATAACTCCAAAATCGATTGAGAGCTCAGAAATTGGCGATTTTCAGTAGAATTCGAAGAGGAGAATCATAGGTAACATTTTCTAACCTTAATCCAATTTTATATCAGTAATCCCTATCATTTTCCTCAATCTAATCAATAAAATTTGATGAAAAACCATGAAATTGGGATAAAACCTCCCAAAGTAGAAATCTGAGGATTTAGGGAGATTTAGACGTCGGATCTTGATTATTCTTGTTCAAGTGATTTCGTGAAAGAATGGGTGTTCGGGAAATATAATTTATACCTGATATCGAGACGTGGGATGGGGGGACTTTTTGGGCGAATATCCTAATTTCGCATATTAGCTTAGAAATAATTAGCTATTTTGTTCCCTTGAAGTGATATTTACATTATGCAATCGAATTGAATAGATTTGGGCCATCCAGAGTCGGATACTCGTGGCAAGAGCGTGGTATTCAGTTGATTAGCGCAGTCAAGGTAAGTGGCTTGCCTAACTGTGTGTTGGGGATTTTCCCTTAGGAATTTTTATACTGATTTTACTATGTGGATGTCGTGCACGTAAGGTGACGAGTGCGTACACAGGTCAATGTTGCTAAATTCCCGCTTTTCCTTCCATGACACAACTCATTTCATTCCTATATTATTGCTTCATGTTATAACTGATTAGTTAGCATAGGAATGAGCATGCCTACCTGTTTTCACTTGAATTCCCCATATTTGCTACTATTTGCTCCTTGCTTAGGTAGTTTTACCTTATTCTTGCCTATTGTTTTTTTGAATTGTTTAATTAAGCCGCATCTGATAGAATTCTGCATTTCATATTTAAATTGGGACTACGGACTGAGATCCGGGAGCTTTCCCCCTGTACTGCATAGCATATTTAAAGTGGGACTACAGACTGAGATCCGGGAGATTTCCTCCTGTACTGCATAGCATATTAAAATTGGGACTACGGATTGAGATCCGGGAGCTTTTTTCCTGTACTGCATTGCATATTTGTTGTGCTGAGCCGAGGGATTTTCTTTATTATTTGTTCCAGTTTTCCCTTAAATTCTGCTTATTTTAGCTATTTATATTTCATTGTTCAAATTTATAACTGTCTTATTTTCAAACTCAGTAGAGCCTTAACCTGACCTCATCACTACTTGACTGGGGTTAGGCTTGGCACTTACGGAGTACCGAATGTGGAGTACTCACGCTCTTTCCTGCGCATGTTTTCCCCATGTGCAGATCTAGGTACCGATACACAGCGTTTTGGCTAGGAGTACTACAATACTTGCTCAGGAGACCGCGAGGTAATTCTGCCGCGTCTGCAGAATCTTACATGTCCCCATATACTCGACTATAGGCATAGGAGATAGACATATACACAATTTCCTTATTCTGTTGTATAGAGCTATAGTTTTACAAAGCTTGTGACTTGGTGATATTCCGGGTTTTGGGAGAGGGAAAGCTATAAATGCCGAGCGGCTTAAGTTTTATAGTTATTGCTACATCTTTACTGTTTATTTCTGTGTTGTCTTATTTTTCCGCATATTTTAGGCTTACCTAGTCATAGGAACTAGGTGCCGTCGGGAGCCCATTCGGAGGGTTAGTTCTAGCCGTGACAAGTTGGTATCAGAGCGTCTAGGTTCATAGGAGTCACAAGTCACAAGCCGATTTATTAGAGTCTCGCGGATCTGTGCGGAGACGTCCGTACCTATCTTCGAGAGGCTATGTAACTGTTAAGAACAATCATATTCTTTGGAACTCCTTATTGTGCTAGTTACTGTCATCAAAATTCTTAAACTCTATTCTATTCTTGCTTACAGATGGTTCGCACTCGTACCGAATGTACTGATGACCAGACACCCGAGCCCCCAGCAAGAGCCATCAGAGGCAAGGGTCGGGGCAGAGGATGAGCACGCGGTGCAGCCCTAGCACCGGCGAGAGCGGAGGTAGAGGATCCCCCAGCAGCCACAGTTGGAGGGGAAAAGGAGGTCCCTACTATTACTCCAGCCCTCCACGAGACGTTGGCTTAGTTTTTGAGTGCCTTCAGTACTCTGTCTCAGGCGGGATTACTTCCGATAGCCCCAGCTACATCCCAGGCCGGGGGAGGGACACAAACTCCCCCATCCCAAACTCCTGAGCAGAGGGTTCATATTGGGCAGGTTTAGAGTATATTCCTATGCCCCCAGCAGCTCCAGCTCAACATGAGACTAGGATAGCTGTTCCTGAGGCAGAGCAGCTCTGACTTGAGAGGTATAAGAAGTACCACCAACCTGAGTTCAGCAGACTAGATTCGGATGACGCCTTGGGTTTTCTTGAGGGGTGTCATCGCATTCTCTGCACTATGGGTATTGTGGAGACGAGTGGGGTTTCTTTCACTGCTTTCCAGCTGAGGGGAGCATCTTATCAGTGGTGGCGTGCTTTTGAGCTTAGTAGTCCGGACGAGGCAACTTCACTTACTTGGGCTCAGTTCTAAGAGATGTTCTTGCTTGAGTTTGTCCCTCATAGCCTTAGGGACGCTTGGCGTGCAGAGTTTGAGCAGCTACGCCAGGGTACCATGACTGTGTTGGAGTATGCAGTCCATTATAGCGATTTGGCTCGCCATGCACCAACTTTGGTTGTCACTGTTAGAGAGAGGGTCCGACGCTTTATTGAGGGACTCCACCCCAGTATTCGGACCAGCATCGCCAGAGAGCTGGAGATAGATATCCCTTATTAGCAGGCCGTGAGTATTGCCCGGAGGATTGAGACTATGTTAGACCGGGACAGGGATGAGAGAGAGGCCAAGAGGTCTCGAGAGACTGGCCATTTTTCAAGAGCCCGTGCACCAGCAGCACGCTATGGTAGGGGTTTTGTGAGTCCCCCCGTTCATTCAGCTCTTCCAGCAACCACTGGTATTCCAGCTCTTTCTAGATCTCAGGAGCCTTATTATGCACCACCAGTATCTCAGGTGCCTCCTACTCGAGGTGTTATCACCGGCCAGTCCAGCAGGCCAGTTCAGAGTCAGCATCAGTCGCCACATCCTCCGAGGTTTTTTTTTAGTGTGGTGACCCTCGTCATGTGATCAGAGATTTCCCCAAAGCTAGGAGGGGTGCACCACCTCAGACTTATCAGGTTCCACACCTTCCACCAGGCCCTCCAGCTATTTTTCCATCCCCAGCTGCTACCCCACCATCTCAGGTAGCTCGAGGTGGAGGCCGAGGAGGTCGAGGTCGCCCTAGAGGGGGAGGCTAGGCCAGGTACTATGCTCGTCCAGCCCAATTCGAGGCTGTTGCTTCAAATTCAGTCATTACAGGTATCGTTCCCGTTTGTCATAGGGATGCATCGGTATTATTTGACCCAGGATCTACATATTCGTATGTGTCTTCTTATGTAGATTTTGATGTTATATTGGGTATGGACTGGTTGTCTCCCTACCATTCTATTCTTGATATTCACTCCAAGTCCGTGACGCTGACTATGCCAGGATTACCGAGGTTAGAGTGGAGAGGTTCCTTAGAGTACACTCCCCGCCGAGTCATTTCTTTTCTTAAGGCTCAGCGGATGGTTGAGAAGGGGTGCGATTCATACTTGGCTTATGTGAGAGATGTGAGTGCTGATACCCATACAGTTGAGTCAGTTCCAGTTGTCAGGGACTATCCTGATGTGTTTCCAGCTGATCTTCCGGGTATGCTGCCCGATAGAGACATTGATTTTGGCATTGACTTATTGCCGGGCACTCAACCCATTTTCATTCCTCCCTATCGCATGGCTTCTCCTGATTTAAAAGAGTTGAAGGAGAAGTTGCAGGAGTTACTTGACAAAGATTTCATCAGGCCCAGTGTATAAACAAGGCCGTATTTGTGTGCCCAACGTAGATGGGCTTCGGGAGTTTATTCTTGAAGAGGCACATAGCTCACGGTATTCCATCCATACGGGTACCGCGAAGATGTACCAGGATCTGAGACAACACTATTGGTGGCGAAAAATGAAGAAGGATATAACAGAGTTTGTAGCCAAGTGTCTCAATTGTCAGCAAGTCAAATGTGAGCATCAGAGACCGGGAGGATTACTTCAGCAGATTAAGCTTCCCAAGTGGAAGTGGGAGCGGATCACCATGGACTTTATGGTTGGACTTCCTCGGACCTTGGGGAAGCATGATGCTATTTGGGTGATTGTGGACTGGCTGACCAAATAAGCTCATTTCATTCCAGTGTTGACTACATATTCTTCTGAGAGGTTGGCCCAAATCTACATTCAGGAGATAGTCTGGTTGCACGGTGTGCCAGTGTCCATTATATCAGATCGAGGTCCTCAGTTCACCTCGCACTTCTGGAGAGCCTTGCATAGTGAGTTGGGTACCCAGATAGACCTCAACACAATATTTCACCCTCAGACGGACGGACAGTCCGAGCGCACGATTCACATTCTTGAGGATATGCTCTGTGCCTGTGTGATGGATTTTGGAGGGTCATGGGATCGATACTTACCTCTTGCAGAGTTTGTTCTAATAACAGCTACCAGTCCAGCATTCAGATGGCGCCGTATGAGGCTTTGTATGGTAGGCGGTGCAGGTCTCCAGTAGGATGGTTTGAGTCGGGCGAGGCCCGATTGTTGGGTACAAACTTGGTTCAGGATGCCCTGGACAAGATGAAGGTGATCCAAGAGAGACTTCACACAGCTCAGTCCAGGCAGAAGAGTTACGCGGACCGGAAGGTTCGTGACTTCATTTATGACTGGTGATCGGGTTTTGCTTCGGGTATCGCCTATGAAGGGAGTCATGAGATTCAGAAAGAAGGGTAAGCTGAGTCTAAGGTTCATTGGACCTTTTTAGGTGTTGCAACGGGTTGGGGAGGTTGCTTATGAGTTGGCCCTGCCTCCCAACCTAGCAGGAGTTCATCCGGTATTCCACGTTTCCATGCTCCGGAAGTATCACGGTGATCCGACTCATGTTTTGGATTTCAGCTCAGTCCAGTTGGAGAAGGATCTATCATATGTCGAGGAGCCTGTGGCTGTATTAGACAGGCAGGTCAGGAAGCTCAGATCGAAGAATATTGCCTCAGTCAAGGTTCAGTGGAGGGGTCATCCGGTCGAGGAGGAGACTTGGGAGGCCGAGCAGGATATACGGAGTCAGTATCCTCATATTTTCACAGCTTCAGGTATGCTTCTATACTCATTCAAGGACGAACGATTTTCTTAAGAGGGGGAGAATGTAACGACCCGGCCGGTCGTTTTGAGAGTTAGCGCCCCGACCCCCCTAATAACTGCTTCTCCCATGTCTATTTATGTTATTGGAACTTGTCGGAGCGTTGAGTGGTGAAATTCGGAGTGATTTTGGACACATAGTCCATAAATATGGAATTTAGCTTTAGAAATTGGGCCGCAGCTAGAGCTGTGTGAAGGCGGATCCGGAATGGAATTCCGTTGACTCTTTTAGCTCTGTTGGGTTATTTCAGGGTTAGAAGCGTGTTCGGAATGTGTTTTAGAGGTCGGTTGTAGATTTAGGCTTGAATTGGCGAAAGTTAGAATTTCGGCGATTTCGGCCGATGGGTGAGATTTGGATATCGGACTCGCAATGGAATTCCGAGAGAGACATCAGGTCTGTAATGTCATTTACGACATGTGTGCAAAATTTGAGGTCATTCGGATGAGTTTTGACGTGTTTCAACATCGGATGTGAATTCTAGACATTTCATAAGTTCTTAGGCTTAGAATCTATGCATAATTGATGATTTTGATGTTATGAGATGTGTTTTTAAGGCTCGATCAAGTTTGAACAAGGTATTAAAGTCAGTTGGTAGGTTTGGTTGAGGTCCCGAGGGCCTCGGGGTTGTTTTGGATGCCCAACGGGTGAATTTGAAACCTTGAGAACAACTGAACCATTGCTGGTTCTGGTGTCTCGCACCTGCGATGGTTTTCCCGCAGGTGCGGACATGCTGTTGCGGAAAATAGGTTCACTGATGCGGTTTGAGTGGGGGTTGCCGGTGGTCGCAGGTGCGGTCTGGGTTCCGCAGGTGCGGGACCGCATATGCGGCCAAGTGACCGCAGGTGCGGCCCCAGACTTCTTAAGTGACTTCCGCACCCGCGATAGATTCTACGCAGGTGCGGCCACAAGGTCGCAGGTGTGGAATCCCTGTGTTGGTTATACCAAAATCCGAGGGTTAGAAATTCATAACTCCAAAATCGATAGAGAGCTCGGAAACTGGCGATTTTCAGTGGAATTCGAAGAGGAGAATCATATGTAACGTTCTCTAACCTTAATCCAATTTTATATCAGTAATCCCTATCATTTTCCTCGATCTAATCAATAAAATTGGATGAAAAACCATGAAATTGGGATGAAACGTCCCCAAGTAGAAATCTGAAGATTTAGGGAGATTTAGACGTCGGATTTTGATGATTCTAGTTCGAGTGGTTTCGTGAGCGAATGGGTGTTCGGGAAATATAATTTTTACCTGATTCCGAGATGTGGGCCAGGGGGACTTTTTGGGCGAATTTCCTAATTTCGCGTATTAGCTTAGAAATAATTAGCAATTTCGTTCCCTTGAAGTGATATTTACATTATGCAATCGAATTGAATAAAGTTGGGCCACCCGGAGTCGGATACTCGTGGAAAGAGCATGGTATTGAGTTGATTAGCGCAGTCAAGGTAAGGGGCTTTCCTAACTCTGTGTTGGAGATTTTCCCTTAGGCATTTTTATACTGATTTTACTATGCGGACGCCGTGCACGTGAGGTGACGAGTGTGTACACGGGTCATTGTTGCTAAATTCCCGCTTTTCCTTCCATGACACAACTCATTTCATTCCTATATTATTGCTTCATGTTATAATTGATTAGTTAGCATAGGAATAAGCATGTCTACCTGTTTTCACTTGAATTCCCCGTATTTGCTACTATTTTCTCCATGCTTAGGTAGTTTTACCTTATTCTTGCCTATTATTTTTTTTTGAATTGTTTAATTAAGTCGCATCTGATAGAATTCTGCATCTCATATTTAAATTGGGACTACAGACTGAGATCTGGGAGCTTTCCCACGGTACTGCATAGCATATTTAAATTGGGACTACGGACTGAGATCCGAGAGCTTTCCCCCCTGTACTGCATAACATATTTAAATTGGGACTACGAACTGAGGTCCGAGAGCTTTTCTCCTTTACTACATTGCATATTTGCTGTTGAGATATATGTTGTGCTGAGCCGAGGGCTTTTCTTTATTATTTCTTCTAGTTTTCTCTTAAATTCTGCTTATTTTAGCTATTTATTAGTCATTGTTCAAATTTATAACTGTCTTATTTTCAAACTCAGTAGAGCCTTAACCTGACCTCGTCACTACTTGACTGGGGTTAGGCTTTGCACTTACGGAGTACCGAATATGGAGTACTCACGCCCTTTCCTGCCCATATTTTCCCTATGTGCAGATCCAGGTACCGGTACACAGCGTTTTGGCTAGGAATACTACAACACTTGATTAGGAGACCGCGAGGTAATTCTGCTGCGTCCGCAGAATCTCACGTGTCCCCATCTACTCTACTATAGGCATAGGAGATAGACATATACACAATTTCCTTATTCCGTTGTATAGAGCTATAGTTGTATAAAGCTTGTGATTTTGTGATATTCCGGGTTTTGGGAGAGGGAAAGCTGTAAATGCCGAGCGGCTTAAGTTTTATAGTTATTGCTACATCTTTACTTTTTATTTCTGTGTTGTCTTATTTTTCCGCATATTTTAGGCTTACCTAGTCATAGGGACTAGGTGCCGTCACGAGCCCGTTCGGAGGGTTAGTTCGGGTCGTGACACCTAACGTATATGAGAGATCAATATGGCAGGTTTAAAAGCGAGATTAGAGATAACGAAGTTTTGGCGTGATCATAGTGAGCGGTAAAAAAGTGCGAGCTAGCGTAATTATAAAGAATATGACTATTAAATTATTGAAGGTTGCTCAAGAGAGAATTAAGGTAAGTCGAGTGCTCATGACCAGTAGAGAATACTTAATCGAATTATAGAAGATGTAGTGGAAATGATCCCGACAATTGGGAAATCATAACTCTAGACCTCCTTAATCTTTTCTCCAGCCCTTAGTTTCTTTAATTGATAAATTTCTACTGCTTTTTGATAATCATTAGTTAATTAGTTTAAGTAACTTAGAAGTTATTCGAGCATGCCCTCTTGGTAATATTGAACAGTTATAGTGAAACCTTATATTTGCATCCTTTTTAAGACTAGAGTTGGGCGTGATCAATTTTGGCGCCGTTTCCGGGGAACTAACATTGTAGTTTTAGCTGTATATATTTCTAAGTTTCAAGTTTGAACTTTTACTCTATTTTATTTTATTTTAAATTTATTTTATTTTATTTGTTGATTTGAGAAACATGACATCTTGAAATTATGGAAGATTAGGTGTTGGTAATTTTACTTTTGATCTGTATACATATTGTGAAGAAAATTGCCTGTGAAATAATTTTCAAAATGTCCCTGTGTGATGTGTGTGGTGGTCAA
Organism: Nicotiana undulata; assembly: GCA_005239495.1. Lineage (NCBI taxonomy): Eukaryota > Viridiplantae > Streptophyta > Magnoliopsida > Solanales > Solanaceae > Nicotiana > Nicotiana undulata. The sequence continues at coordinate 64,289 of ML266795.1, forward strand.
AATGGTCACTTTCATGGTTGTGCTTATATTTCTTATCCTTCCCCAACCCTTTACTATGATGGTTCTACTTTTTCTTGTGAAGTGAATAGGAACAAAGAACTCGGGGATGATGACCTGAAAGAGATCAAGGATATGCTAAGGTACCTTGTGGGAAATAAAAATGAGACACAACTGCAAATATAAAGACAAGAGGAAACTATTTTCACCTTGGAGGCTCAAGTGTGTCAACTAGTTGAAGCTTTTAATGTTCAACAAGTTAATATTATGGATAGTAGGTAGGAGAAATGTGCATTAGAGACAGAAATGGAGGTGCCAATAGAGGGGTCCAGAGTAGAACACCAATACTCTAACCAGCTAGAATTTGATGATGTCAGTGTTGAAGAAATGATACTAGAGTCAGGAAGGGACATTGAGGATACAAATTTAGTTGACTCTAGTATAATTTGTGTCGAGGAGGATGAATATTTTGAAGTTCAAGTATTTGAGCGTGTCAAGCCTCATTCCAAATACTTTTCTACGTTATGTTCAGATGGTGAAATGAGAATTAATGCTTAGAGAATAATAAGTAGTCAAGAGAAGAGGTAGATGAGCCTTATATTTTGAATTTTTCAAGGCCGTCTAGGCAAGGTGACACTCGTTCGGTCGAGAGCCAAAAGGTGCATGAGAGTTTACTTAATTTTTGGCTCACAAGAATTTGTACCGCCCCAGGAACATAATCATAAGCTTGAATCAAAAGTTGGGGTTCAATTTATAAGCTCGAGGGAGGCATAAAGTGGTTCATTTCGTGCCGCGACATTAAATCAGGCGCTTGTTGGGAGGCAACCCAACTTTACCGCTTTCTTTTATTTTTAGCATTTTTTAATTATTTTTTTATTGTATTATTTTTGTAGGGTCATTTTTGATATTCTTTATGATCATGGGAAGCATAGCTATTGGAAGGATGCAACAACTAGCCAGATGGTTGGAACTAAGTGTGGGGTCACACAAAGAAAAATACCCGGGAGAAGTCTGAGTATCCCATGAGCTGCTAGTGCTTCGGCCTTTGGCCTACCAGGGAGTTTCTTTTACCCTATTATTATTTATCTTGTGCATTGGTGACAATGCAAAATTTTATGTGTGGGGTGAGGTGATTGTCTGGGTGAATTTCTATGTTATTTTAGTTGTGTTAGTTTACTTGATAATTTTTTTAATTTTTTTTCGAAAATATTTTTGTACTTTTCCCAACAATGGATCTCCTAAACATTTTTCTTGAGGGGTTTAAGTCTAAACAAAACATATCAATTTTTTTTAAACAAAATACAAAAACATGTCTTTTATTTTTCTTAGGTAGTAATAATCCCCCGTGATTTTTCTTAGTGCCTCGGTTCTTTTTCATGGGATGTAACTTGAACCAGGTAGTAGTTCTTTTTAGAGTAGTATGTAGGAAATAAAGGAGAAGAAATTATGTGATTCACGTCTTTTGACTTGTTTGATGGTTGCATACTTAGATTATGACATGTGTTTCAGCTTCTCTTAGCTTTAAATATATGATGATGCCTTGGTAAAAATGAATAGCATGTGGTATAACTACTATATCTCGGTTGCTTTACTTGTGTTCACTTTGTGCTTTATGCTTAATATATCTCTTGGCTTTGTGAATACTTGTTTGATTGAGAGTCTAAATGGGACCGTCCTGCGAGAGGCATGTGCCATATGTGAAGTGAGTTCTTTGTATAGTGCATGTTATTGCATTTGGGTCTAGAACTTTCCCGGAATGTGAATTGAAGCGAAATCCTAGGTGTTGCTCGGTTTGTAAAGTGATGTTAGGCTTTCTTTGATCTTTTTGAGTTTTGCTTTCTATCATAAATAAAATCATCCCTAGTTACCCTTTTGAGCCTATAAGCCTTTCATTTGGCACCCGCATTACTAGCCTATCCCCTTTTGGTCTTAATTGAATCATTTTGATCCTTATACCTTTTAAAGAACTTGAATTGTAAAGAGAGAGTTAGAAAGAAGTAATGAGGAAACTTGGGTTAGCTTTTGAGTGGAACCAATAGAAGGAAGAAATGTGCACTTGTGCTTTAAATAAAATCTACTAGCGGCAAGGCAAAGATACAAAAGAAAAAAAAAGAAAAGACAGAAAGGAAAAAGAGAAGAATAATTGAATAAATAATGGTTTCTTAGTTTTTGCTAGTGGATGTGATATGAAGCAGTGCGTAAAAAAGAAGGAATAATATTCGGGGGGTGAGCTATCTTGTGATGATTGAAGTTGATTGAAGGAATTGCGCTTAAACATTAAATATGTAATGTGTTAAAGTGCTTAGGAGGGTTATACACTATATCCCAAATATATCATACCCGTCCCGTAACCCACATTACAACCATAATAAGTCCGACTGAGCGGGCCTACATTAGTATAGATTTACATAATGGGCAAGCCTATGGTGCCTTTTGCGTGCATGTGACTTCTTTGAGAGAGTGAGTTATTTTTCTTCATATGTGTGAGGCATTAAACTAGATTCGATCATGTGATTTGGAATTGTGGGTTGCTTACTCTTTGTTTTATTGTGAGGGCACATGGTTTCACAAAGGGTAGGTAATGTTATTAGACCTCTCTATTAGATTAGGTATTCCAGCCTCGGGTGCATTGTGACATTAAGTTAGTTTGCGAGACTAGGATTGTTATAATCATGTTGTTCCTGTATTGGATGTTTTGAAATTGGCATAAGTATGGGAAGTGTATTTTGACAGCATATGCTAGAGCTTAGTTGTTTATACCAACCATGGTCATAGGTGTAGCGTGTTGTAAATGTGTGACTTGTTGGGTCGTTGATGAGGAAGTGTTTAGTTGGTTGACTTGAGGGTAAGCAACATTTAAGTGTGGGGTGTTGATGTCGTGAGATAATTATATATTTTGAAATTATTTACCCTACTTGCTTGTTATGTGGATGCTAATTTGTGCGACGATTGCACTTAATAGAGCTTATTTCATGTGTAGGAATGATCGGACATTGATTGGAGAAAAGTTGCATGAAATAGTACCTCAGATCTACAAAACAAATCAATAAAGGAAGACGTGCAAGGAAACCAAAATTCATTGCCATAGACAGTGCAAGGCATTGTCCAGGGCACCGTCACTGGCTCCCCAGACAGTGCCTTGCGCAGTAACAACAATGCCATAGACAGTGCAAGGCATTATCCAGGGCACTATCATTGGCGCCCAGATAGTGCCTTGCACCGAAGCAACAGTGCCACAGACAATGCAAGGCACCGATGATTGGAGAGACATCATTACATAGGGAATCGACCTATGGGGGCAAGAACACACAAGGAGCAAGGTGGAGAATTCTTCTACGAGTTTTTCACTTTCTTCTTCTTATTTTCATTATTGGTTATGAATTCAAGTATTGTAGTTTTTCATACTATTACGAATATCTAATTTGTTATCTAGGGTTTTGATGTAACCTTTTGTAGGATGAATTCTTGATACATTTTGATATAATTGAGTCTTTGATTTTATTTATTTATTCAACTATGTGCTTATTTTAGTTAATTGAAGAGCTGTCAATTAACAATGCCTATTTATTATGTATTGCTTGAAAAAGAGAAATATTTAGGTGGTTGTTGAACAACGTCACTCCTAAAGTATATGAGAGATCAATACGACGAGTTTAAAAGCGAGATCAGAGATAACGAAGCTTTGACGTGATCACAATGAGCGGTGAAAAAGTGTGAGCTAACGTAGTTTGAGAGAATATGACTAGTAAATTATTGTAGTTCGAGAGAGAATTACGATAAGTCGAGTGCTCATGATTAGTAGAGAATACATAGGTGAATTACATAACATGTAGTGGGAAGGATTCCGACACAATTGGGAAAATCATAGCTCTAGACCTCCTTAATCTTTTCTCCAACCCTTTGTTTCTATAATTGATCAATTTCTACCGCTTTTTGATAACCATTAGTTATTTAGTTTAAGTAACTTAGAAGTTATTCGAGCTTGCCCTCTTGGTGATATTGAGCAGTTATAGCGAAATCTTAGTTTTCTGTGAGATTCGTCTCCGGAATTTTAAATTTATATTTGTAGCGACCGTTTATCCCTTTTTAGGACCAGAGTTGGGCGTGATCATTTAGATTTCAGAAATTGAATTTTTCGAGTTTGTTAGTTGTTTGTAATTGGTGTTGTCCCAATTGATTGGAATCATCAAGATAAGTTCAAAATTTAAATTTGAAGTGATTTGGAGTGGATTTGAGTTAAATTTCAGAAAAGGCTCAAGGAAGAGGAAGAACCTCTGAAGCTCTATTGATAGGATGCATTTGTATAATATTGTATAAACACCTCATATACACTATTATACACAATATTGATACATTATTTACAAGTACTTGGTGGATTTATTACATCATCATCACCATCTTCTTTTTCTTCTTCTTTTTCTTCCCCTCCTCCTTCTTCTTTTCCTTCACCTTCTCCGTCTCCTTCTTAACACCTCTTATACATTATTATACACAATATTGATAGATTATTTACAAGTATTTGGTGGATTTATTACATCATCATCATCATCATCACCGTGCTTATATAATTTAATATATTTTTATACAATTATATACATAATATACCTCTCTGTATAAAAAAAGTATAACATTGTATAAAAGTGTATAAGTGTCTCTAATGAACTTTTCGTACGATTTTCACTTACAATTCTTGTTCAAAACTAGTCCAAATCTCCATCAAATGACTTCAAACTTTGTATACATCCTCCTTATACTACTTCTAATAAGTCTATATAACACCTCTCTAAATTTCTCACAAACTCATATTCAAAAATCAACAAGATTAGCATGGAAGAAGATGAGATTTTAGGTTTCTCGCGTCTATTTTTACATTTTTGTGGTTGGGATAGGTATGTATAAACTTGAGGAAGAAGAAAAATGAAAACTCATTGACAGTTGACCCCGAAGATCTAGAGAATAAAAACAACGAAAATCTTTTTTCGAATCTGGGCTTATTAAGATTGGGCTACACATTTGTAAACTTGTAACTAGGCTAAATACTACAAGGTCATCTCACTGAGTGATTTATTGTATAGTTTTTTGTTGATTTTATCATTCAATTCATCTTTCGTTTAAATGTATTTCTTTAAGTTAGGGAATAAAGTTAGTTATTACGTTTACTTTAGGTTTAATTTCCGCTAGAAGTCTTTTAATCTTGGGAGAGACTTATATATCCCGGTGGATTTTTTGAAGATTGCAGGAAGGGTAAGTCTGGAGTGGCTCATGAGGTTATTTAATATCATTTTTAGGATGGAAAGAATGCCTGATGAGTGGGGGTGGAGTACAATGATCCCACTATACAAGAACAAGGGTGATGTTCAAAATTGCAACAACTATAGGGGTATTAAGCTACTAAGGCACACTATGAAGGTGTATGGGAGGGTGGTGGAGATGAGGATAAGGAGGGGTGTGTCAATCTTTGAGAACACGTTCGATTTCATGCCGGGGAGTTGAACGACATAAGCCATTCATCTTGTTATGGGATTAGTGGAACAATATAGGGAGAGGCAACATGACTTACATATGGTGTTCATCGATTTGGAAAAGACACATGACAAAGTCCTTAGGGAGGTTCTGTTGAGATGCTTGGAGGCTAGAGGTGTAACTGTTGCATACACTAGAGCGATTAAGTACATATACGATGGATCGAAGACCCGGGTGAGAACAGTGAGAGGAGAATCAGATCACATCCTAGTAGAGATGGGGTTGCATCAAGGATCATCTTGCCCATTTATAATTGCCTTGGTGATGGATGAGTTGACACGACATATTCAAGGGGATTATCTTGGTGCATGTTATTACTATACGACATAGTACTGATTGATGAGACACGGGGAGGTGTTAACGCTAGGTTGGAGATCTGGAGGCAGATCCTAGGGTCTAAAACTTTCAAATTGCGCAGGTCCAAAACAAAATCCTTGGAGTGCAAGTTTAGTGAAGTGACTTGGGAGGCTGATATTAAAGTTAGGTTGGACACACAAGTCATACCGAAGAGAGAAAGTTTAAAGTATCTTGAGTTTATAATCCAAGGAAATAGAGATATTGAACACAGATTGTATTGAAGCAGGTAGATGAAGTGAATGCTTGTATTCGGCATTTTATGCGACAAGAATCTACCACTAAGACTCAAAGGTAAGTTTTACAGAGTAGTCGTTATATCGACCATGTTGTATGGGGCGGAGTGTTAGCCAGTCAAAACCTCTTATGTTCAGAAGTTAAGAGTTGTGGATATGAGGATGCTGAGATAGGTGTGCGGTCATACTAGGAGGTATAGGATTAGGAATAAGGATGTCACGACCCAAATTCCCAACCTTAGGGATCGTGATGACGCCTAATACCACACTTTCTAGGCAAGCCAATGTTATAACTAGTTTAATTAATTTCAATTAAAGTCTATTTAATCATAACATAACAATTTTAAAAAACTAAGTCTATTTAATTTCCAATAAATAAAGTCACAAATAAAATAATGAACAAATAATTAAGCCAATCCACGAACTAAATAAATAACTATAAGACTACCCCAGGGTCTGGTGTCACAATTCACGAACCACTTAGAATACTACAAATAATAGGTTGAAAGAATTAATGTATAACTGTTTGAATCAATTAAAACAGTAATCCAAATAGTATGGAGAAGACTCCATGAATCTGCGGACGCCAGGAGATCTACCTCGTGTCCCCGAATGAATGATGACAGTTACTAAAATATCCTAACTCTAGGCGGTACCTGGATCTGCACAAAAAAGTGCAGAGTTAGAATCAGTACAATCGAACCCATGTATTGAGTAAGTGCCGAGCCTAACCTCGGCGAAGTAGTGACAAGGCTAGGACAAGACACCGCACAAAAACCTTGATATTTATATAATATTGCTAGCAGGAATAAAAGCAATTAAGGAATTTAAAAGAAATAGCAATTAATGGGAAGGGTGCATGCGATGGGGAATTTCGAACATAATAAATGAGGAAACAATAAGGCAAACACAGACAGTGATCAACAATAATTTCAGCAATTAAAAATAGAAAAGAAACTTGCACGACATCACCCTTCGTGCTTTTGCTCTCAGCCTCACCATATGCATCAATATAAATGTAAATGTGCACGGCATCACCCTTCGTGCTTTATCTCTCTTCCTCACCATATTCATAAATATAAATGCAAATATGCACGACATCACCCTTCGTACTTTATCACTCTTCCTCACCATATGCATAAATATAAATGTAAATGTACACGACATCACCCTTCGTGCTTTATCACTCTTCCTCACCATATGCATAAATATAAATATAAATGTGCACGGCATCACCCTTCGTGCTTTATCACTCTTACCTCACCCAAACAGTGGAAACAATAATATCCCGGCAAGAGAATCAACAATAGAAACAAATACATCCCAGCAAGGAAATCAACTATAACCAATCTAGTTCCAACAGTTAACTTCACAAAATAAATCTCAACTTGAGCCAATGCTCAAAAATGGTCAATTAACAAGAAGTCATCATAAGTCTTGTTCAACATTGATAGTCATCAGTTTAAGCATGGACAATACATAATAAGAGTCATAATAGTCACAGTATAAGACTCACGTGCATGCTTGACACCAACGTATAGATACTCGTCACCACACCTATACGTCGTACTCAACACTAACACGTAGCAAATAAGACAACAACACCTATTACCTCAAGCTAAGTTTAGGCCAAACACTTAACTCAATTTCGCAGGCCACTCACTGCTCAATTACAGCTTTTCTTTTCAAATTCACCTCCAACACACTCGAATCTAATCATAATTAGTTTAATATCATTAAATAATGCTAAAGGAAGTAACTTTACTAAAAATTATGATTTTTCCTAAGTTTTCTAAAAAAAGGTTAAAATCCGACCCCCGGTCCGCTTGGTCCAAACTTGGGGTTCGAAACAAATTATGTTTACCCATTCAACCCCGAGCCCGAATATGCAATTAGTTTTGAAATCCGATCCCAATTTGAGGACAAAAATTGATTTTTACAAAATTCCCTAATTCTACCCAAACCCACAATTTTTACCATGAAAATTATTGATTTTTGATTGAGAAGTGATGAAAAACATTGGGTAATTGAAAGAGAAGAGTTTAGAATTGTTTACCAATACTTTGGGGATGAATTTGTGTGAAGCAAATCGCCTCTAGGCCTTGGTAGTTCGAAAAATAGGTGAAAAATAGGTTCTGCCAGAGTTTTTAATCTTGTTTTATATGACTGGGCTGGCCTTCATCGCGTTTGTGATGGGCCTGCCGCGTTCGCGATGGGTTAGGCCAAATTACCGTCGTGTTCACGGGATCTTGACCGCGTTTGCATAGGTTCAGCCCAATGGCCTTTGTGTTCGCCAGATCTTGAATGCGTTCGCATAGGATCAACCCAATGGCCTTCGTGTTCGCGGGGTCCTGGCCGCGTTCGCGTAGAAGGAATTGTGCCCCCTCCCCCAGGCCCACTTAACCTTGTGAGCTCGCGTAGCACAAAAAGACCCCAGTGCACTTTACTCTATGCGTTCGCGAGCAAAGCAACGCGATGAACAAAAGGACTGTGCACCAGGTACAATTATGACAGCAAAATTCTCAAGTGTAAAACATCCTGTTGCCTATCTGAAACTCACCCGAGCCCTTGGGGCTCTAAACCAAACATGCACGCAAGTGTAAAAATATCATACGGACTTGCTCATGTGATCAAATCATGTAAATAACATCTATAACTATGAATTAAACCTCAAAACTCATCATTTTTCTCAAGAACACTTAAATTGCACTATTTCTCAACTGGACGTCCGAAACGCGTCAAATCAACTCCGATTCTCACCAAATTTCATAGATAGTACTTAAATACTATAATAAATATCTATCGGTCCCGTATTTTGGTTCCGGAGCCCGATAGATATTTATTATAGTATTTAAGTACTATCTATGAAATTTGGTGAGAATCGGAGTTGATTTGACGCGTTTCGGACGTCCAGTTGAGAAATAGTGCAATTTAAGTGTTCTTGAGAAAAATGATGAGTTTTGAGGTTTAATTCATAGTTATAGATGTTATTTACATGATTTGATCACATGAGCAAGTCCGTATNGAATTAAATTCGGGGCATACACCCAAGTACCATATTTTATTGCGGACCTCCCGGGATTGTCAGAACACAAATACGGTTCCGTTTACTCAAAAATGTTGACTCAATCAACTGTAACTAAAATTTTAACTCTAGAAATTACTATTTCTTGCATTTTCACATTAAAGCTTTCTGGTTTCATGCCCGGACTGCGCATGCAAATCGAAGTAACTAAAATTAGTCTTTTTATGGATAATAAGCCTAGAACAGAGTCTTAATTCATAAAATGACCCCTTGGGACATCACAATCTCCACCTCTAAAATAAACGTTCGTCCTCGAACGGACATAGAAGATTACCTAAATTGACAAACAAGTGTGGATATCTACTCTGCATGTCCGACTCGGACTCCCAAGTAGCTGCCTCAACGGGCTAACCTTTCCACTGCACTCGAACTGGAGTATAACTCTTTAACCTTAACTGACGAACCTGCCGGTCTAAAATGGCTACCGGCTCCTCCTCATAAGCCAAATCTTTGTCCAACTGGAAAGAGCTAAAATCTAGTATGTGGGACGGGTCACCATGATATTTCCGGAGCATAGACACGTGGAATACCAGATGAACTGAGGATAATCCTGTAGGCCACGCAAGCCTATAAACTACCTCCCTTGATCTATCAAGAATCTCAAACGGCACGATATACCTAGGGCTTAACTTACCCTTCTTCCCAAATCTCATAACACCTTTTCATGGGTGATACCCGAAGCAATACTCTCTCTCCAACCATGAATGCCACATTATGAACCTTACGATTGACATAACTCTTTTGCCTAGACTAAGCTGCATGAAGTCTCTCCTGAATAATATTGACCTTATCTAATGCCTCCTGAACTAAATCTGTACCAATAACCGAGCCTCTCCCGGCTCAAACCATCCAACTGGCAATCTACACCGTCTACCATATAATGCATCATAAGGAGCCATCTAAATGCTCGACTCATAACTATTATTATAGGCAAACTCTGCTAACGGCAAGAACTGAACCCAAGAACCTCCAAAGTCAATAACACAAGCGGGGAGCATATCCTCTAAAATCTAATACGCTTGGACTGCCCGTCCGTCTGTCTGAGGATGAAATGTTGTACTCAACTCAACCCGTGTACCCAACTCATGCTGAACTGCCTTCCAAAAGTGCGAAGTACGCTGCGTACCCCAATAAAAAATGATAGACACGGGCACACCGCGAAGGCGAACAATCTCTTGACTATATATCTCTGCCAACTGCTCCAAAGTATAAGTACTTGCCACTGGAATGAAATGTGCTGATTTAGTCAGCCTATCTACAATAACCCAAACTGCGTCGAACCTCTTATGAGTCCGTGGGAGTCCAAAAATGAAGTCCATAATGATACGCTCCCACTTCCACTCAAGAATATCTATCTGCTAAAGTAACCCACCGGGTCTCTGATGTTCATACTTCACCTGTTGGAAATATAAGCAACGAGCCACATAAGCAAGAATATCTTTCTTCATCCTTCTCCACCAATAATGCTGCCTCAAGTCCTGGTACATCTGGCTGCACCTGGTGAATAGAATAGTTAGAACTGTGAGCCTCCTCAAGGATCAACTCACGAAGGCCAATTAGGCACACATATACGACCCTGCATCCTCAAAACACCGTCATCTCCAATTGTAACCTGCTTGGACCACCGTGCCAAACTGTGTCCCTATGGACCATCAAATATGGGTCATCATCCTATCGATCTCTGATACACTCAAATAAAGACGACCGAGCGACTGTACAAGCTAGAACACTACTGGGCGATATATCCAATCTCACAAAGTGATTTTCCAAGGTCTGAATGTCTGAAGCTAACGGTCTCTCACCGACCAGAATAAATGCAAGGCTGCCCATACTCATCGCATTCCTACTCAATGCATCGGACACTACGTTGGCATTCCCTGGATGATACAATATAGTGACATCATAATCCTTCAATAACTCTAACCATCTCCGCTTCCTCAAATTAAGCTCCTTTTGCTTGAACAAGTACTGGAGACTATGATGATCTATGAAAATCTCACACGACACACAATAGAGATAGTGCCTCAAAATATTCAATGCATGAACAATGGCTGCCAACTATAAGCTGTCGAGACGCATATGGAATCACCCTACCATCTTGCATCAATACTGCTCCAAGTCTAACACGGGAAGCATCACAATACACCGTGAAAGAACCTGAACCTGATGGTAACACCAACACCTGTGCTGAAGTCAAGGCTGTCTTGAGCTTCTGAAAGCTCACCTCACACTCGTTCGAACATTTGAATGGGGCACCTTTCTGAGTCAGTTTAGTCATTGGGGCTGCTATAGGTGAGAACATGTCCACAAAACGCCGGTAGTAAGCTGCCAAACCCGAGAAGCTCCTAATTTCCGTGGCTGAAGTGGGTCTAGGAAAGTTGATAACTAAGGATTATACTTCATTTTATACTCCTTTTTGCTTAAGTTTTGGTTTAAATTGTATACAAATTAGTCCCAAAAGCTTACATGTTGTACTTGATTGCAGGGTTTGGTCAAAAAGATGACAATTAGTCAAAACCAGCTCAAAAAGAAGTGAAACATGCACAAGTACCAAGAACAAGCCCAAGCATAGTGCAACAAATCCAGTGCGGTCCGCAATCCATTTAATGCGGTCCGCTGTGAGGAGATTCGGAGAGGCAAAATTTAGGAAGCTCAAACATTGCGGCTGCAAAGCTATTTTATGCGGACCGCAATGACCTCACCGCGGCCGCACTCCTTTTTTTTGCGGACAACAATGATCAGATTCAAAGAGTTCGGAATGTGAAGGCTTAAGACTAGTGCGGTCCGCAATCCTTTTTGTGCGGCCGCAATAGAAGCCACCGTGGCCGCGGTGCATTTTATGCGGGCCGCGGTGGCCAACTTCAGAGAGCAGATTCTTGAAGCCAAAAAGTCTCACAGAGGCTGCACTCTATTTTTTGCGGTCCGCAGTAACCCCGCAGGGGTATTTTTGTCCAGAAAATTCGGCCCAGTATAAATAGATTCTTTTTTCATTTTTAGGTGAGCTTTCGTACTCCACTCTGAACAGGAGCTCGTGAACAATTTTCTTACACCATTTTGAGTTATTTTAGAAGTGTTTTATCATTGAATCTTCAATATTAGTTTGTAATTTAATTATATGGGTTATTCTTAATCTATTTCTTTGTTTTCTTTTATTATCATGAGCAGCAAGACCCATTTGCCAAGGTTGTGGCTCAACCCTAGTGTGAGTATTTGATGGATCTTTTGATTTAAGGTTTAGATGTTTATGGGTAGTTGATATTTGGACTGATTTGTGTTTTCCATGTTAAATTAATGGTTGCAAACACTAATTGGTGCCTATTTGACTTGGGTTCTTCTTGAGAAAGAGAACTTGAGTCTAGGAAAATCAGTCCAACAAGGAATTGGGATGTAACTAAAAGATTGATAGTCCCAATTAACGGGTTAAACCGAGAGATAGTAATACCCTACTTGAGCCTAAATTGCTTGCACAAATTTGACACCCAATTGGTTTCGAGAGAGGCAATTGGGGCAAAGCCACTCGAGCTACCGAGAGGTATAGAGTGTGTACTTCCGTGCATGGCTATATCACAATCCCCAACATAACGTCTTTGCCTTAGGTTTTCGATCCCATTAAGTATTCACCTAGGAGAAAGTCATAAGCCTAGTCCCTTTTATCTATTAAGAAATCACGCAAAAAGATATTAGTTAGTTAATTAGCAAATTCAATTAGTTTAAACCGTAGTTCAAGTACCAAACCAAATTTATGAGAAGTGCAATTAAAAGCACAACACACTACTAGATCATATAGGAACTCAACTCCCACATTAGTAACTCCCTGTGGGTTCGATCCCTACCCATTCGGGTAAAAGTTGCATTGACCCCTGCCTTGCTACTATTTAGTAGTATAGGTGCGCGTCGATCACTTTTTGGCGACGTTGCCGGGGAAGTTATAACGGTGTTGATTATCTACATGAATACTGGTGTTAAGTGTTTTTATTTCCTTCTTTTGTTAACGTGTGTGTTGAATCAATTCAGGTACTAATGGAGGATCCTTTGGGAAACATTATTCAGGGGGAGGAGGTGTATGACAATGGAGAAGATGAACTAAACCAAGTACCACCTCCTAGACGGGGCCGACATACCAATGTTAATGAGGATATTCCAGACCCTCCCCCGCCTCCACATCCGAGAGTTTCCCCTCGGGTACTTCCAAATGAGGGGTACACGAGTGCTATTGTCCCGCCTAGGATCCGGGCGGGGAACTTCCAAATCACAAATGTGATGCTGACATTCTTGGAGCAGCGGGGCTATTTCACCGGAGCCGCCCACCAAATTTCTTACAAGCATTTGAAGGGCTTCGTAGATACATGCTGGGGAAGTAAGCAGACGAATGTCTCAGAAGACTCCTTGAGGCTTCGGTTATTTCCCTTCTTTCTTCGAGGGAAGGCACTTGATTGGCTGGAGGGACTTCCCAACCACTCCATATCCACATGGGATGATCTAGCAGACAAGTTCATTGAAAAATACTTCTCTCCTAGTCACATGGAAGCGCTTAGAGATGAAATATTGGCTTTCAAACAAGATCCAAATGAGCCTTTGCATGGGATTTGGGAGCTCTACCGGACCATGGTAAAGGAGTGTCCAAACAATGACATGACCGAGGCCATGATACAACAGACCTTCTACAGAGGCATAAATACAGTCAATCAGTTTGTGTTTAATCATTTGGCCGGAGGCAACTTCATGAAGTTAACCTACCCCGAGGCATGTGAGGTATTAGATGAAATGGCTGACACTTCATCAGCATGGAAAAGTAGAGAAAACATACCTCAGGGTGATTCAGGTGTTAATGGTCTTCACAAAGAACTTCAAGAACATGGGTAAGCAATTGCCGAGCTCACTACCACTATGAATCAACTTGCCAAGGCACAACTTAAAAAATTACAAGGGCCGAAGCAATTAAATGCCATGGAGGGAGTGAATGTTTTGGTGAACAAGATAAGACCTAGGGGAAATCCAATGCAAAACAACAATGTTCAAGGTGACCAAGGATCAAGTGAGTATAGTCAAGAAGAGTCATATGATGATCAAGATGAGGATGTCATGTATGCTAATAATTACCAAGGTCAAGGGAACAACTAAGGCAAAAATCAAAATTGGAGCAATCAAAGGCAACATAATTGGAACAATAATAAAAATTCTCGTAATTGGGGGAACAACAACAACCAACAATGGGGAAGCAATAATGATAACAATTGGAGCGGAGGAAATAATAACAACAATTGGGGTGGAAACGGTAACCGGGGGCCGGGCTTTCAAAGGCCCCCGATGTACCAACAACCCAACAATCCTCCCCCCTATCAAGCTCAAGGTCAAAGCTCCTCAAGTAATGACATGGGAAGAATGAACAAATGTTCAAGCAAATGATGGAGCGCAATGCGAACTCCGATGCTCAATTGGATTCCCATAACACCTCCATTCGAAATCTTGAGGTTCAAATGGGACAAATTTCTCACGCATTGAACACAAGCCTGAAGGGAGCACTACCAAGTGATACGGTGGTGAACCCCAAGGGTGGAAAAAAACAACAACACCAGTCACGCCATGGCGGTGACCATATGAAGTGGAAGAGGCGATGAGGCTAGTTCCTCTAGACAAAAGAGAGTTGTTGGAGATGATGATGAATGGCCAAATGATGAGTTTCCGATTGAGGTTGAGAAAGTGGTGGAATAGCCAACAACTAGAGAGGTGAGGATTGATGTTCATGACCAAGGAGAGGAATTGCAAAGTGACGTGAACCCTTCTAGGGAACACGTAATTGATATACCGGAACCGGTCATACCCAAGGCTAAGGCACCATTGCCTAGGCCTCCCCCTCCCTACCCTCAAAGGTTGGAAAAGCAAAAGCAAGAGAATCAATTCAAGAAATTCATCGACATGATGAAGAGTCTTTCCATCAATGTCCATTTGGTCGAAGCTTTAGAGCAAATGTCCGGGTATGCCAAGTTCATGAAGGACTTGGTCACAAAGAAAATGTCTATGGAGTGCAAAACCATAAAGATGACTCACCAAGTGAGTGAAATAGTGCACTCAATGGAACCCAAGCTTGAATACCCCGGGGCATTTACCATTCCTTGTACAATTGGGAGTACGGATTTTGCTAAGGCTTTGTGTGACCTCAGAGCTAGAATAAATTTGATGCCATATTTGGTCTTTAAAGCATTGGGGATTGTTCAACCTAGGGCTACTTCCATGCGTCTTCAAATGGCGGATCGATCTATGAAGCGACCTCTAGGAATCATTGATGATGTATTGGTGTGGGTTGACAAGTTCATTTTGCTCGCGGATTTTGTTATCTTGGATTGTGAGGTGGATTATGAAGTCCCTATCATTTTAGGAAGGCCATTCCTTGCAACGGGGAAGGCCTTAGTTGACGTGGAGGCCAGTGAGCTCACCTTCCGGGTGGGCGATGAAAAGGGTGTGTTCCACTTGTGCAAGTCAATGAAGCAGCCCAATAGCACGGAAGTATATTCTTTCATGTACCTTGTCACAGGGGTCATTATTGATGAAACAAGCTCAAAGATAAATGTTGAAACTCCCGTGGAGGCGGCTTTATTGAACCATGATGATATTGTGGTGGATGGCTTGATCTAGAGTACCGAAGCTCTACAAGGCATGGGTTCTTACTCATATGGACCTCGAAAGTTTTCCTTGGATTTGGAGAATCAGAAAACCCCTCAAACAAAGCCTTCAATTGAAGAGCCACCTACATTGGAGTTGAAGTCACTTCCACCACACCTCAGGAGGAAGAAAGCCATAGGAGGGTCACTTAATGATATTCGGGGAATAAGCCCCGCATTTTGTATGCACAAAATCGTTCTCGAGGATAGAGCAACGCCTTCTGTAGAACGTCAATGGAGGATAAATGAAGCAATGCAAGAAGTTATGAAGAAAGGAATAATCAAGTGTCCTTTCTTGAACCAAATGCTTGATAGACTTTCCCGGTTGAAGTGGTATTGGTTACACCCTCTGGAGAGTTTTTGTGTCAATAGGCACCAAGTTAAGCATTATCTTGAAAAATTTAAAGATAGCCACGTGGTGGCTTTGATGAAATTCCTTTGACCATGGTAACTTGCGTCGTGCCGCGACGTTAAATCAGGCGCTTCTTGGGAGGATACCCATGTGTTTTTCTTTTTTTCTTCTTTGATTTTCTTTGTAAGTATAGGATTTGTTTTTGGAATAACTGGTTGTGGGATGTTGTAGGGTTGTTTTGATGCAGTGCACAAGACTAAGTTGGAAAAATGAGCTCTCTGAAGTTTGCACTGCGGCCGCAATGCAATTTTGTACGGCCGCAAAGGCCTTAGTGCGGGAGAGAAAATTCCAATGCGGTTCGCAAAGATATTTCACATGGAAAATGGTTCTCTGAAGTTTGCCACCGCGGCCGCAATGCAATTTTGTGCGGCCCGCGGTGGACCACTTCAGCCGCATTGCATTTTGTGCGGTCCGCAGTGGTCATCTGCCCATTACCAAGTCAATCTGAGTATCGCGGACCACAGTCATTTTGTGCGGTCTGCGGTCGGGTAGGTGAAGTGGGTCCCAGGCATTTTTCTATAAATAAGACCTGAGGCCCTCATTTTACACTTCTCGCTCTTTGCTTTCTCAATAGTAAACAATACACTGTTCATCACCCCCTCTTCACTTCAACTCCTTCATCTCATTCATCTACACTACATCCTACATCTAGTAAGTTAATTTTTTTTGTTACTTGTTTAATTTTGTTATTTTCTTGTTAATTAGTTGTTTTTCTTCTTCTTTTTCCTCTTTTTCTTCCCTATTCCCTCAATCATGTGTGGGTTTTGTTTAACAAATCTTAAATTAGGCCTAATTAATTAAAAACACTGATTAAACCTAGGGTATCAATAACATGTGATGTAGGCTAAAATTAGGACGAAAAATTTGAAATCCTAGGTTGGGACTCTGTGCGGTCCGCGATGGAATTTTGTGCGGACCGCGGTGCTAAAAGTTTAGAAAGGCTCCAGTTAGGGACCGCGACCGCGGTGGATTTTCAACGGTTCGCGGTACCTTAATGCGGACTGCAGCATCATTTTATGCAGTCCGCAGTGGTCTTTTTCAGAGAGTGGGTAGTTTGAACCCCACCTCAGTGCGAACCGTGGTACCTTAATGCGGGCCGCATCACCATTTTGTGCGGTCCGCGGTGGTCTTTTTCAGAGAGTAGGTAGTCTGAACCCCACCTCAGTGCGGACTGCGGTGCATTTTTTGTGGTCCGCGGTACCATCTTTGTAGCCGCACTTCATTTTGTGCGGTCCGCAGTCTGCATATTCTGTAAGTCCTCCTTTACTTACATGCAACCTTATTCTTCACTGGTTCATCTACTGCTATGATACTAACAAACGTAAACTGAATTCCACATGCAGACAATGGTTCAATCAAGAGGCGGTGGTAGAAAACAACCCGAAAAAGGTGAGTCCTCCCGGGGTAGAGGAAAGGGGATGATCAAATTGACTCCCCAAGTCCGAAAAAGTATCAAAGAGACCAGAAAGGCAATAAAAGCTTTGGATAGAGTTGCTTCCCATTCAGGAAGTGAGTATGTACCCTCCCGGGAGGCATCTGACTCGGATTCCGTGCCACAGTATCTCCCTGACTTTCCGTAGAGGTTCAGATTGACAAATACACCTCCAAATTCCCCTCCTACCCAAGCATCAGCAAAGAGGTCTTCTGAGTCATCTGAGGGATCAGCTGCGGCCAGTGACAATGAATATTCTACCACACCGATAGCTTCACTATCTGGTGAGCATTCCACAGAAGAAGAAGGAGGGGTTGAGTCCCAAGTAGGGGGATTAGAGAGAACCAGAAAACCAGAAGCATGTTAGGACAGGTTTATGAGTGAACCAGCCTTTCACAAGTTCTGAGAATGGTGGCCTGAGAGGAAGTTGATACTGGAGCAAAAATTCATCACAAAGGACCTTCGGCCTCACAACCCTAATGTGTTGAAGCAATTCAAAGAAAGAAAAGGCTGGGATTATTTCAATTGTCAAGTGGTGGAGGCCAATGAGCACTTAGTCAAGGAGTTCTACACCAATGTTGCTTCTGTCAAAAAGGACTCTAAAGTGACTAAGGTGCGGAATCTGACAGTGCTTTTGATGGGAAAGCAATCAATGAGTACCTTGATTTCGATGAGGAGGATGAGACACTGTGCTTGGAGAAGTTAAATTTGGGGGAGGATACCCGTCCGTGGTTAGTAGAGCATTTGGCAATCCCAGGTACCACCCCAGATTGGTTGCAAGCGGGAGTGAAAATTCTGAGGAGAACCCTAAACTTTGAAGGAAAATGGTGGGAGACGTTTGTGTGTAGCCGGCTGGACCCCACCACTCACGAAAACTCTCTTCCTCTCAGCCAAGCTGTATTAGTGGCCACGATCATGGCAGGGTTCCCGATCAACGTCGGGAATGTGATGTCTAGGGTGATTACACAGGTGGTGAACGAAGGTGATAGATCCTACCCCTTCCCAAATTTCTTGACTATGCATTTCAAGGATCAAGGGGTAGAGGGTAGGAAGTATGACGTGAAGGTAAAGACAAAAGCTCATTTTTCCTGGTATAGCACACATGGTGATGGCAACCCTAAGAGCAAGAACTACAAGGGCAAATCCATTGTTTTTACTAGCTAGTTTGAAGAGCCAGTGGAAGCAGTGGCTCCTACTCAGCCATCCCAGACATTGCCCTAGGACCCTCCACTTCTACAGCCCCATCCATTCCCACATCTACTGCATATCCATTGACTGCCCACCGGTTGATCCCGACACTTGCCAGTATCAACAACTGGATGCAGGAAGCTACTTCCAAGCTGTCTGTACTTTCTACATCGGTGGCAGCCCAGTCTGCACCTTCTCAGCCACATGTCCCATAGCCAGTGGAAGACACTCTCAAGGAGCTTCTGGACAACCAGATGAAAATCCTAGAGAACTAGAAATTGATCCTGGCTGCTGTTGATTCTCATGGTACTGTATTGAAGGAGCTGGATAAGGAGATAAAGAGACTGAAAAAGACTCGTGCTTCTAAGGAGTCGGTGAAGAAGTTGAGGGTGGAGGTGGAGAAGATGAAGGAGGATCATCTACCCTTGGACCTGTTATTGCATGACCCAGCAGCCCAGCCAGAGCTGGAGCAGGAGATAGAGAGGCCACCAAAGTGGAAGAGGATGATACCCTGCACTGTTGATGCTGTCATTGAGTTGGTGGACCCGCATTGAGGTACCTATAGTCAGCCCCAAGGCCCAGTACAGGCCCAGGACCTAGTGGAGATACAGGTCCCAGTGCAGATGCAGGTTACCGGGAGCTTGTCACAGGTTCCCGAGCAGTCCACAGACCCAGGGACCCAGACTCAGGATCCTATGCAGACGGAGGGCCAATAGGGAGTTTCTCTTTACTCCTTTTATTTTTGAGCTAGTTTTAGTTAGTTAGCATTGAGGACAATGCTAGCTTTCATTTGAGGGGGTATCCCTATTTGGATGATTGTATATAGTTTATACTATTTCCTTTTTATTATTCTTTCTTCTTGCTTTTGGTATGTACATAATTTTACAATTCTAGTTTACTTTTCGTATTTTCGTTGGTCTGTATATAAAGTTACTTTCTGATGTATATATTATTTCCCCCCTATGTATATTCGATTAATCCCCCTCTTGTATATATTTATTCTACTTTCCGCATTTTACATTTTCCGCATTTTTCCTTTTATAGCTTCTTATTTTATTTTAGTAGCTTCTTGTTTTGAATTTGTGTGTGCAATAAATATTTGGTTTTCTTAATGCCACGGTTCTTTCCAAAGGTGGAACCAATTTGAACCGGGTGGATCTTCCCAATGATGGATGGAATGACAAACTTCTTAAGGGTTTGAGTCTGTTTTTCTTTTTGCTTTTTGTGTAAATAGTAGCTAGTGAGTAAGGGTGCCTCAAGAAAAGCTTCACTTGGGCCTAACACATTTACCTTTGATCCTATGGTCAAAAACAAATTGTTGTGTATAGGATGGTGAAAGTTGTGACCTTGAGACTCTTGTGTTGACCGATAATCATCAAGTAGTTTTTCGGGACCATTGTGTTGCTCCAATGTTGGTTAAGGTCATTGTGGGACACCAACTCTGTTTCTATAACAATCCTATAGCTTGTGTGGTGAGAATTTGAATTGCAAGTCCAAGTCCAGTGCCATTAGTCTAGAACTTGCCCTGAATGTTTGTCTAGGAGAAATCCTAAGTGTAGTTTGACTTGAGATGTGATTATAGGCTCTCCTTGACCCGAATAATGACTTGAAAATTTCCATAGCGTACCAATGACGATATCCCTAGTCAACCCTTTTGATCCTTAGACCTTTTTCTTTCAAAAACCATGATACAAGCCTTTACCCGTTCTTACCCTCTCTTGGCACCCTATATTTCCTTAGCGCAAGGAAAAATCATAAGTTTGGGGGAGAGACAAGGAATGCAACAAAGTGAAAAAAGGTAGAAAATGAAGAAAAGGAAAGGCAATGAAAAAGAAAGAAAAAATCAAAAAGTCAAAAAGAATAAACCATCTAGAAGAAATAAAGGGAATCAATGAAAGAAAAGAGATGAAAGGTGTGGAATGTTTAGAAAGGAGAAAAAGGTTTGAAACGAACAAGAAAGAGTGACAGTGTGTCTCTCTAACCCCTCAAAAAGAACTTAATGACTCACGGAGTCAAGAGAATGTATGCCAAAATGAAGCAAACAAAGTGCTTAAGGAAAGATGGAACCGACTTAGACCAAATATTTTCCTACCTTGAACCAAAAGCCTTCCCTATCTTTACACAAAAGCCCTATATGATCTTGAGTTGAATGAATCTTACATTAGTGGTGACTCACATAAGGGTCAAGCCTATGGTACTTAGAGCCGGACTTGAGACCTTTCTTTGAGAGAGATGAGTGTGTTTCCATTATCCTCGTTCTGAGTGCTACAATCTAAAAGTGAGGATTGCTTAGGGAGAGTTGATGAGTATGAGTTTGGGTTCCACAATGACCAAAGTAGTAGAAAGAGTTTCTTTGATGGGTTGAGTCAACTCTTGATGCTCTTGTGTCACTCTGAATCAATGATGTTTAGAAGGTCGGATGTTGTTAATGATTCATTTGAATTGAGGGCAATTGTTAGTCCCAATTGAGGCTAGAAGAGGTCACCTTAGGGCAACTGAATTTTCTTGGAGTTACCCTTAAGAGGTGGGGCTTAGTTTGTTTGCTTGAGGACAAGCAAAAGCTTAAGTTTGGGGGAGCATAACTAAGTATTATACTTCATTTTATACTCCTTCTTGCTTAAGTTTTAGTTTAAATCGTATACAAATTAGTCCTAAAAGCTTACATGTTGTACTTGATTGCAGCGTTTGGTAAAAAAGATGACAATTAGTCAAAACCAGCTCAAAAAGGAGTGAAACATGCACAAGTACCAAGAACAAGTCCAAGCATAGTGCAACAAATCTAGTGCGGTCCGCAATCTATTTAGTGTGGTCCGTAGTGAGGAGATTCAGAGAACCAAAATTTAGGAAGCTCAAACATTGCGGCCGCAAAGCTATTTTATGCGGACCGCAATGACCTCACCGCGGCCGCACTCTTTTTTTGTGCGGACCGAAATGATCAGATTCAGAGAGATGGGAATATGAAGGCTTAAGAATAGTGCGGTCCGCAATCCTTTTTGTGCGTCCGCAATAGAAGCCACTGCAACCGCGGTGCATTTTTTGCGGCCCGCGGTGGCCAAGTTCAGAAAGCAGATTCTTGTAGCCAAAAAGCCTCACCGCGGCCACACTCCATTTGTTGCGGTCCGCAGTAACCCCGCATGGGTATTTTTGTCCAGAAAATTCAGCCCAGTATAAATACTTTCTTTTCCCATTTTTAGGTGAGCTTTCGTCTCCACTCTGAACAGGAGCCCGTGAACGATTTTCTTACAACATTGTGAGTAATTTTAGAAGTGTTTTATCATTGAATTTTCAAATATTAGTTTGTAATTAAATTATATGGGTTATTCTTCATCTATTTCTTTGTTTTCTTATATTATCATGAGCAGCAAGACCCATTTCCTAGGGTTGTGGCTCAACCCTAGTGTGGGTATTTGATGGGTATTTTGATTTAAGGTTTAGATATTTATGGGTAGTTGATATTTGGACTAATTTGTATTTTCCATGTTAAATTAGTGGTTGCAAACACTAATTGGTGCCTATTTGACTTGGGTTCTTCTTGAGAAAGAGAACTTGAGTCTAGGAAAATCAGTCCAACAAGAAATTGGGATGTATCCAAGAGATTGATAGTCCCAATTAACAGGTTAAACCTAGAGATAGTAATACCCTACTTGAGCCTAAATTGCTTGCACAAATTTGACACCCAATTGGTCTCGAGAGAGGAAATTGGGGCAAAGCCACTCGAGCTACCGAGATGTATAAAGTCGGTACTTTCGTGCATTGTCTATATCACAATCCCCAACATAACGTCTTTGCCTTAGGTTTTCAATACCATTAAGTATTCACCTAGGAGAAATTCATAGCCTTAGTCCCTTTTATCTATTAAGAAAACACGCAAAAAGATATTAGTTAGTTAATTAGCAAATTCAATTAGTTTAAACCGTAGTTCAAGTATCAAACCAAATTTATGAGAAGTGCAATTAAAGCACAACACACTACTAGATTATTTAGGAACTCAACTCCCACATTAGTAACTCCTTGTGTATTCGATCCCAACCCGTTCGGGTAAAAGCTGCATTGACCCCTGCCTTGCTACTATCTAGTGGTATAGGTGGGCACCGATCACCAGTTCTTGACTTCCTCTATTTTCTTAATAGTTGTTCATAGTCAATTACAAAATTATCAAATAGCTTCACGTTAACAATAATCTCCTTTCAAACCTTCACCATAGTGATAACGAGATACAATGCATGAAGACCTAATAATTATATACCCGAATTAACGTGTCTGATTTAACGCCACATGGGTGGGCACCTACCTTGTAGATTAAAGCTTGATAATTATAGCAGGAATTTGGAAAATTATGCATAGATAATTTTTTTATACAAAATTTTTCAAATAAACCTAACAGGCATGACTCCCGTTTAGTACTATAGTAAAATTTTAATTTCACAAGGGAGAATTTAAACACAAGAATTTTTTCATCACAAGGATCTCGTCCTTATATAACTTTCACCGCGACTCGTATCCCAATTTAAACATATAAAATCATATTAAAATGTGAGGATCTCGTCCTCAATTCCGAATCACAAGTAATATGAATATCGTGCCACTCGAAACATTCCTTTTTCTGCTTTTAAATATTTTCCGTTAAACAACATTACAACACGTAATGATAGACATGACTATCTCCATAGATTTCTCAATACAAGTATTCACATAAGTTGATTTCAGAGTTACGAAGTTCACCCGAGAGTGGAGCATATTAGGAGTACTTTCTTAGATACTCATAACCGAATCAAGTTAAGGAAATTATCACTTTATAATAACTAGAGATTGTACTTGTAATGACACCATCTGGTGTAACGACCTTAGCCATACCATAGAAAATATATCAATAGGTTGGGTCTCCACCTCTAGGAATCTGACCTCCACCTTCGACATTCCAACCCCTTTCCCCTAGCTGGTCATGTAAGTTGAGTTGTAACTGTGATGAGGCACGTAGCCTGAGTGCTCTGATAAAATAATTCGGCTACTCATACCGAGTTTATACCAAATAACTGGAATAACCGTTGTAGGAATCTCGTAGCGGTAGTGCATTAAAAGAACTAATCGAAGCACCCTGAGTAATCAGATATATGGGCTAGGTTGGTTGGTTGTCCGAGCCCCTGCCATAATAATTTGTTGTTGCAAAGCAAAATCCACGGAATCTTTTAGAACCTCGAGACCTCTTAGTCTCCTTGCCATGAGTCGTACAAAATTCTATTAGTTCAACTTGAGACCTCGAGACCTCTTAGTCTCCGGACCTCTTAGTCTCCGGACACATTCTAACATCTAGGCAATATCTTAGCCAAAATGAAGTATCAACTTGCCATGAGTCGTACAAAATTTTACGATCATAATTGAGTCCTTTAATGAGTCTGCGGACTCACTCTCTGGCTGTACGAACCGAAGTAGGAGTATGACGGGATAACTTATCAAACCTGATGGCATATTCTGACACCGTCATGGTGACCTGACACAACCATTCAAACCCTATGCGCCACACATTGTGGAGAGTCCTAGGAACAAACTCTTTCAATAGCATTTCTGAGAACTGAGCCAAGTAGTTGGTGTTGCATTGGCTAGTCGTCCTCTTCATAGGCTTGCTAAGAACACCGGCGACCAATTTCTTCTTTTACTATGCTGACTCAACACTGCTGAGCTTTCCCATTTATTCATATACTCTTCCTTATTCTTTGGGTTAACTTTTATCCCTATTGATGCACAACGATCCCAAAAGTAGAGCTCTATACAGATAAATCTTGGCACGAACCATATAGTCTAGAAGCTTGTCAACCACTGTACTCCCTCTGGAGCACCCCAAAATCTGCAACCGTGATGCCCACGCTGAGTATACCTTCTATAGATTTAAAGTTGGTTATATAACTCCTTTGGTACTGAGGTATAGGGTTATTAAGGAGATAGACATACCGCAAGTCCCAGCTTTATCTCTTGCAAAATCTCAGGCCTTATACATTCGAAGCCAAAACCGATATAACACATGACCCCGCAATCTATTCCTTGACATTGGACTTCCCCACTTGGCACGAAGTCATAGATCACAATGTCTGATAATACACAATGTTAAACTCCACAGCTCATATAAGTCAACCAGATGCCAAGGTCCGTTGCACCCCTACATGATTCACTGGGTGATCTCTCAATATGTACGCATCTTCAGTCAGAGCCACAACTGGTCTAGTAATTACATAATCTTCCCACCACCTCTTGGCGGAATCCGTCATCTGAAACCCAACAAAATCAACCCCATTGCTTTCAACTATTCCCTTGTTATGCAATACTAGAGTAGCTATGAATCCTTCTGGAATCTGAACTAGTCCAATATGTACCGACTGAGCTAGAACCTCCGTGTCTAGATACATTTGAGACTTTATAATAGGTGATGATGTTCGAGCTTTAGACTAAGCTCTATTTTTGTCTCTTCCCCTAATCATAGTTGTCATTGGGGCTTCATGTATTGTCCGGTTGTAGACACTTCGTGTGTTGTCGAGATTTGTGAGAGGACAAGAATAGACAAGTTCAATCATCAATTGTAGAATAAATTCGCACGATAGAGTAGAATAGAAGTGAAATTCTTCCTAACTTCATAGCCTCTGAGAGATAAGTACAGACGTCTCTGTACCGATCCTTCAGACTCTATTAAGCTTGTTCGTGAATTGTGAGACCTAGGCAACCTAGGGCTCTGTCACCAACTTGTCACGACCCAAATTCCCAACCTTAGGGATCGTGATGGCTCCTAACACCGCACTTGCTAAGCAAGCCAATGTTAGAACTAGTTTAATTAATTTCTATTAAAATCTATTTAATCATAACAGAACAATTTAAAAAAAACTAAGTCTATTTAATTTCCAATAAATAAAGTCATAAATAAAATAATGAACGAATAATTAAGCCCAGCCACGAGAGATAAGTACAGACGTCTCCGTATCGATCCTTCAGACTCTATTAAGCTAGTTCGTGAATTGTGAGACCTAGGCAACCTAGGGCTCTAATACCAACTTCCCAACCTTAGGGATCGTGATGGCGCCTAACACCACACTTGCTAGGCAAGCCAATGTTAGAACTATTTTAATTAATTTCTATTAAAGTCTATTTAATAATAACAGAACAATTTTAAAAAAAAACTAAGTGTATTTAATTTCCAATAAATAAAGTCACAAATAAAATAATGAACGAATAATTAAGCCCAGCCACGAACTAAATAAATAACTATAAGACTACCCCATGGGCTGGTGTCACAATTCACGAACCACTAAGAATACTACAAATAGTAGGCTGAAAGAATTAATGTATAACTGTTTGAATCAATTAAAACAGTAATACAAATAGTATGGAAAAGACTCCATGAATCTGCGGACGCCGGCAGATCTACCTCGTGTCTCTGAATGAATGATGACAGTTACTAAAATATTCTAACTCTGTCCGGTACCTGAATCTGCACAAAAGAGTGTAGAGTGTAGTATCAGTACAACCGACCACATGTACTGAGTAAGTGCCAAGCCTAACCTCGGCTAGGTAGTGACAAGGCTAGGACAAGACACCACACAAAAACCTGGATATTTATATAATCTTGCTAGCACGAATAACAACAATTAAGGAATTTACAAGAAATAGCAATTAATGGGGAGGGAGCATGCGATAGGGAATTTCTAACATAATAAACAAGGAAACAATAAGGCAAGCACATACAGTGATTAACAATAATTTCAGCAATTAAAAATAGAAAAGAAACTTGCATGGCATCACCTTTCGTGCTTTTACTCTCATTCTCACCATATGCATCCATATAAATGTAAATGTGCACGGCATCACCCTTCGTGCTTTACTCTCCTCCTCACCATAATGTGCATGGCATCACCCTTCGTACTTTACTCTCTTCCTCACCATAATGTGCATGACATCACCCTTCGTGCTTTATCACTCTTCCTCACCATATGCATAAGTATGAATGCAAATGTGCACGGCATTACCCTTCAGGCTTTATCACTCTTCCTCACCATATTCATAAATATAAATGCAAATGTGCACGACATCACCCTTCGTGCTTTATCACTCTTCCTCACCATATGCATAAGTATGAATGCAAATGTGCACGGCATTACCCTTCAGGCTTTATCACTCTTCCTCACCATATTCATAAATATAAATGCAAATGTGCACGACATCACCCTTCGTGCTTTATCACTCTTCCTCACCATATGCATAAATATAAATGTAAATGTGCACGACATCGCCCTTCGTGCTTTATCACTATTACATCACCCAAACAGTGGAAACAATAATATCTCGGTAAGGGAATCAACAATAGAAACAAATACATCCCAGCAAGGGAATCATCTATAACCAATCTAGTTCCAACAATTAACTTCACAAAATAAATCTCAACTTGAGCCAATGCTCAACAATGGTCAATTACCAAGAAGTCATCATAATTCTTGTTCAACGTTGATAGTCATCAATTTAAGCATGGACAGTACATAATAAGAGTCACAATAGTCACAGTATAAGACTCACGTGCATGCTTGACACCAACGTATAGATACTCGTCACCACACCTATACATTGTACTCAACTAACACGTAGAAAATATGACAACACCACATATTCCCTCAAGCTAAGGTTAGGCCAAACACTTACCTCAATTCCGTAGGCCACTCACTGCTCAATTACAGCTTTTCCTTTCGAATTCACCTCCAACACACTCGAATCTAATCATAATTAGCTTAATATCATTAATTAATGCTAAAGGAAGTAACTTTACTAAAAATTATGATTTTTCCTAAGTTTTCTCAAAAACGTTAAAATCCGACCCCGGGCCTGCTTGGTCCAAACTCGGGGTTGGGACCAAATTATATTCACCCCGAGCCCGAATATGCAATTACTTTCGAAATCCGACCCCAATTCGAGGTCAAAATTTCCTAATTCTACCCAAACCCTCAATTTTTACCATGACAATTCTTACTTTTTGATTGAAAAGTGATGAAAAACATTGTGTAATTGAAAGAGAAGAGTTTATAATTGTTTACTAATACTTTGGGGATGAATTTATGTGAATAAAATCACCTCTAAGCCTTGGTAGTTTGAAAACTAGGTTCTGCCCGAGTTTTAAATCTTGTTTTATATGACTAAGCTGGTCTTCATCGCGTTCGTGATGACCCTGCCGCGTTCGCAATGGGTCAGGCCTAATGGCCTTCGCGTTCGCGGGATCTTGACTGCGTTCGCATAGGGCCAGGCCCAATGGCCTTTTCTTTCGCTGGATCTTGACCGCGTTCGCATAGGGTCATCCCAATGGCCTTCGCGTTCGCAGGGTCCTGATCGTGTTCGCGTAGAAGAAAACGGGTCCCCTCCCCCAGGCCCACTTAACCTTGTGCGTTCACGTGAGAGGCTATGTGTTCGCATGACACAAATGACCCCCAGTGCACTTTACTCTAGGCGTTCACGAGCAAAGCAACGCGAACGCGAAGAACAAAAGGACTGTGCACCAGGTACAATTATGACAACAGAATTTCTCAAGTGTAAAACATGTCGTTGCCTATCCGAAACTCATCCGAGCCCTTGGGGATCTAAACCAAACATGCACGCAAGACTTGCACGTGCGATAAAATCAGCAAAATAACATCTAAAACTATGAATTAAACCTCAAAACTCATCATTTTTCTCAAGAACACTTAAATTTCACTATTTCTCAATCGGACGTCCGAATCACGTCAAATCAACTTCGATTCTCACCAAATTCTACAGATAGTACTTAAATACTACAACAAATATCTACCGAGCTCCGAAACCAAAATACGGGACCGATACCAATGGTTTCAAACATTAAATCATTTCTTCATTTCATTTATAATTTAGCAAAACAATTTTTTTTAAAAATTGATTTCTAAGGCTAGGGACCTCGGAATTAAATTCGGGGCATACACCCAAGTCTCATATTTTACTGCGGACCTCCCGAGATCGTCGGAATACAGATCCGGGTCCGTTTACTCAAAAATATTGACTCAAGTCAACTTAAACCAAATTTGTAACTCTAGAAATTATTATTTCTCGCATTTTTTACATAAAATCTTTCCGGTTTTACGCCCGGACTATGCACACAAATCAAGGTAATTAAAATTAGTATTTTTATGGCTAATAAGCCTAGAATGAAGTCTTAATTCACAAAATGACTTCTTGGGTCATCGTAAAAGATATTCAAGATAAGGTGGGAGTGGCATGTGTGGTGGATAAGATGCGGGAAGCTAGACTAAGATGGTTCGGTCACGTGAGGAGGAGACACATAGATACTCTGTTAGGAGATGTGAGAGGTTGGCTATGGCGGGTTCAAGTATGAGGCATGGTAGGCCGAAGAAATATTGAGGAGAAGTGATCAACATTTTGAAGGTCGAAGATTAGGGTTGTAGGTTAGTTTGTGGTCGTGTTTATTTTGTTCCCACACCTGTACTTTCTTGTTTAGCTATAGTACTAGTGTTACCCTTGTATTCCTTAATTTTAGTTTGATATTTTTTACGTGAGATTCTCTTTGCTTCATATTATTTTTCTGGATGTTGTTAGCATTTCGTTTGTCTAATTCTCTGTCATAACTACAATGATTTTATTGTATTGAGTCGGGGTATTTCGGAAACAAAATTTCTACCTTCACAAGGAAGGGGTAGGGACTGCGTACATACTACCTTCCCCAGACCCCACTTGTGAGAATATACTGAGTATGTTGTTATTATTGTTGAGAGACTTATATATCAACAGAAAAGATAGAGATATTGATGCTTTATTATATTGGAAAGACACAAACTTAAATGAAAAAAATACAACAATCAGAATTCATATAACCGAACCTTCAATTGATTAAATAATATGTGGAGTTATCAAAATAAACGGCACACCAAAGTATCTGATTGTATCTCTAAAAAAAATGTTTCTGCTTGTTTGTGTTGATTAACAATCTAGCTGTTGCTTTTGTCATTTGGGATAAGTGATATTTCCTACTTCTTATCGCTCAATACAATCACGCAGGCTGCCAATGTTTCTAATGATAGTCCAACTTTTGGAAGAAAATACACTATCCCCCCACCCCCCCAAACACACACAAAAAAATCAAAATTAACCGGAAACTGAAAAAGAAAAAGAAAATAATTTCTTGGATTCACCTTCATATCATTGTTTTTCATGTACTAATTGTGTATATTTCCATCAATTACATCGCTTTCGGTAAATTCTAGATAATGGGGCAATCATCTATTGTTTTGGGTACACAAAAGGAGGTTTTTTTTTTTTTGGGCCAACAGACGATTTTATATTAATTTAAAAACCAAGATCATTACAAGGAGCATAGCATACATGTTGCAGATTGTTACAAAAAGAGGAAACAAAAACAGGATCAGTAGAGTGATCACTATGTTGGTTTACAATATTGTTGCCATTTTCTAGTGCATGCAACCTGAACGACAAATTGGTTGTTGAGGCAATCGTCTTGACAGTTCTTTGATAAGTGCTACCCCGTTGATCGGCCAGAAGGTGTTGTGACAAAATGGTGCGTAGTTGGGGTAGAAGTGTTGTCTGGTTCGTTGCGGTTTAAGAGGCTCCATATTGTGCAAGAGTATCTGCAACGTAGTTTTGCTCCCTGTACGTGTGGATGATTGTTGGATTACCCAGTTGCTGGAGCAAGTACCTGCATTCCATTAAAATTGATGAGTAATGTAAATTGTGATTATTGAGCATCAAGATTATCTCTTTAGAATCAAGGTTGACTTCTAATGGTGTGAAGTGGTGATGCCATGCTAGTTGCAATCCCTGTAATAATGCACATAATTCCATATATGTAGAATTGTATGTGGGTCTTGTTCCCATGAAGCCAAGTAACCAGTGGCTCATAGCATTGCTGAATACTCCGCCTATGCTATTTTTTGATGGACTGCCTTTAGTGGATCCATCTATATTTAGTTTAATGGTGCCCATAGGTGGATGGTGCCACTTGACATACATGTGTGTGGGTGAAGCTATTTTTGATTGCTTTTGAATGAGGTAGTGATATTAAACTGCTTGTGAGAGAAATTGCTGAGTGGTTGGGTGGGTAGATGTCTTTTGAAGATGAAGTGATTACGAAGTTTCCAGATATGCCATATCGCCTATGGAACTAAAACACGTGGGGGCAGTTTAAGAGCAAGCGGTACTTGGTGGTAAGTAATTTGTGAATGTTTTGAATAGGTTGTGTGTTGATAAGATCCAAGGTGTGCAAAGTAGTCGTGAGTACCAATTGAGTCCATATGTTGGAAGCATTAGGGCACAGGAACATAAGTGTGGAATTGTTTCACCATTTCGGAGACATAATGTAAATGTTTTTGATTGCGTTATATGGATATTATATAGGTGAGTGGTTGTGGGAGCCTTTGGTGGGAAATTAACCAAAGGAAATATGATATTTTTTATGGAAGGCAGAGTTCAAAGCCAAGTGTGTGGGTAGGGTGTGGCAGTTTCGATTACTGAGTGGTATAGGGATTTTACTGAGAATTGGCCATTTGATGTCAGACCCCAAATGAGTTGATCAAATGAGTGTAAGTTAGTTAGTATAGGAATATGGATTTGGCGTATTAAAGAAGAATGGGGTTCGGTAAGACAAAAGACAGTGTTGTAGTGTCAATTAAATTATTAGTGATGTGTTGGCTGACCGTGAAATATGCTTCATGTGATGGTAGTGGGCCTGCGATAGTATTTCGAAGGGTAATATTGGGCGCTATTCAAGGCTCCTTCCAGAAGTGAATGTGTTGGCCTGAGGCAATATGCCAAACCATTCCGCGTTGGCAGAAACTTGCAGCCTAATTGAATAGATTTCCAGATAAGAGAGGTGTTGTTGCAATAAGTAATAGAGATGTATTTTGTTAGTAGTAGTGATGTTTTAGACTTCAATACTACACAATAATATAAGTTAATTGTGCAGTACTCAATTTTCGAGTGTTGTCTAATAAGAAGAACCTGGTTCTTCTTTGTGTACTACTTTCTAATGTTGCGAAATAATAAAGCAGTAAAGTAAAGACATGGAGATTTTTACGTGGAAAACACCTGGCTCAAAAGGTGAAAAAACCACAACCTACTCCTCAGTAGGATTTGCTCAAACACTTCACTAAAAACTCTGAGCCAAACAGACTTACACTCTTTTGTAATCCTAGGACTAACTCTAATCCTCTTTGTATCAACTAGCCTTTAGCTAATCTCTACAGATTTCAAGCTAACTCTAACTTGAACAATGTGTACCTATTACAATTGCTTCTATGAAAGCTGAAAAGATACAATATTAAAACGCCTACTACAATCAACTAGACTCAATACATCAACAATGAAATTGTTTCTTCTAGTTGAACTGTAGCCTTCACACAATACTTCTGCTTGCAAAATATCCTGAGAACTTTTGCTTTTCAGAACTTGATTCACTTTTGTCTTTGTGCATCCCAAACCTTTCAGCAGCAATACATTGAGTATTTATAGAGTGAGAATGTTGAGTACATGGTTCAGTTCTGATCCAACTCTACCTGGGTATACGAGTTCGACTATGACTCAACTTCCTTCTCTATTTCTGTCCTTCCTGAAATCAACTTCAATCTTCTTTATCAGTTTGCAACCTTTTCGTATTAGTAGACATCCTTTTAGCTCTTTGATACTCAGCAATCACTGATATCTCCTATGCATGAACACTTCTTGTGCCAACTTTTCCGTTCAGATGTGTGTGCTCCGATGGATCTGGTTCAACTTGTCAATCTTCAAAACCCATTCAGTGACATGGGCCAACAAATTCCCCATTTTTTATGATGACAAACTCTGTGCTTTTATCTTGTATACACTTCAAACACTTTGTATAGTTTTAAGCATTAATCATTGAGAACCAGGTTCATTAGGTTATAAATATCACTTTTTTTAAAAAAAACACAACACCAACACACATCTTCCCCCTTTTGGCATCATCGAAAAGTTGCAAAATGATACTTACCAAATTTTTAATTCTTACTCATGGCCAAATTTAGGCAACTGCAGGTGCAAGCATGATTAATCAACACAAGAAACCAATAATGTAAGCTAAATTAGAAATTGAGACAATTTTTAAAATCAGCAAACTTCATTGATATAAAACTGCACATCAAACACCAACAGATTAACACAAAAACGATCAAAACATGAGCAAAAAAAAACTGAAACCACAAAAGCTAGACACTGTTCCAAACTGGGCACTTGAAAGATAACTAGGAAGCACTGGATAAACCTAAGGCTGGGAAGGTGCAGAGGAGGTTGTGGTCTTGGATTGTAGGAGAGAAAGCATCTGCTTAAGAACACCCTCGTTCTTTTCTTTCTCCTTTGCTAATTCAGTCCTGAGAGCATCCCGCTCAGCTTCAACCTCAATCACACGAGACTTCAAACGAAGGATCTCCATATCCTTAATCTCCCTTTCCTGCACCAGAGTTCTTACTTTTCTGTTGACTGGTTGCTTCCTAGATGAACCAGGTTCATCCATAGGAACATTGACAATATAATCACATGATAGCAAAGTTTCCTTCCCAAAATAATCCTTTGCAGTCGCCATTTCAGCCTTCTTCACTGGAACCCCAAAATGAGCAAGCACAACTGTCAGAATAAATCTATATGGGATTGCATGAGATTTTGTTCCATTCACAACTCTATCCAAGAGTTGGATGATGAAAGCTGGCCAATTTATTTGCCTTCCCCTGTACAAGCATTCCATCAAGGTAATAGAAACTTGATGGTGAACCCGAAGAATAGCTTGTGTTCTGGCTTCATTTCACTCTTGTAGACAGGCCTGGGGTCAATCTCCTTCTCATTATCACTGAAGAACCTGGTGATGTTAATTGTTGAGGCCATCCCATCTAGACAAGGCCATCTTTGCCTTGTGTAGTCCTCATATCCCTCAGCTGGTATGTCTAGAATAACACCCAGTTCCTTAGTATCAAAAGAAACTTCAATTCCTTTGACCATTGATGTGACCCTGCCATTTTTGACAATCGCATTCCCCATGAATTCTACCAACTCAGCTCTTGCCAGCCTGCCTTCCATACGAAGGACCATGTCCTTCCAGCCCTGTACCTCTAGAGTTCCCAACAAAAACTGCATTCCAGGCTCATCTAGATCCTTCCTCAGCTTACCCTTCAAAATTGTTCTTTTTCCAAACATGGTAACTTTGTCAGTCACCTCTTCTATTTCCTTCTCCTCCTCTCCACTCCAGTCTGCATCATCATCCTCCTTAGCAACAATTTTTACTTTCTTTGGCTTGGACCTGGTCCTTTTGACTGTGCTTGGAGTTGCAGCGAACACAACAGCTGACTTCTTTGAAGAAGCCTTAGCATGTTTGGGTTTTGGTGTCCTAACCACAGCTGGAGCCAGCTGCTATTCTTGTTGGACCAGGTCCAACATTTCTTCTTCAACAACAACAACCTCAACAGGCTCTCCAACTTTTGCTTTTCCCTTTGCTGCCCTCTTCCTCTTGCTCTCTAGCAGAGCCTTTTCTAATTTCTCTTTCTTCTCTCTTATAGAATCTCGCGTAGCACGTACCTTAGGAACATGTACCTCAGCAGAACCAACAACTTTCCTTTTCTTCGAAGGAACTGAGGCTGTAGACTTCTTGGACTTTGAAGTCCTTCTTTTCTTGGGGTTATATGAGTTCCCCAACTTCCTCAGTCTTTCAGCCAAAGTTTCTTCCCCAGAAGAAACGTGTTCATCAATTGCTTTCATCAAGTTCTCCAACCCAGCATCAGCTTCCTCAACTCCACTACTTCCCCCTAAGATTATGACATCTTCTTCAAGATTTTCAATAACGCGACCACATATTGCCAGTGTGGTACCATCCTCTCCTGATCCCCTCACATTTACATCTCCCTCGATCTCAAAAGGTTTCTCTTTACCATATTTTCTTTGCCTTTTGGGCACTTCAATATCCACCACAGACCCCACCAACACAAATCGTTGATCAACATTGTTTATTTCATAGATAGCATCAGAATTACCTTTCTCACCACTGGTTGAACCAGGTGCTTCATCTTCATTGGTTGATTTGAATGATTCATTGGACAATTCTTGTGTGTGTTGCGCCCCCTTTTTCTATCGCACGGGTTAGGTATAGAGAGATCGGGTTGATGACATTCTGGACAACTCCTTAAAGGAAGAGGTTTAAGGAAGAGTCACCACCTAACGATTTTTATGGTGCGTTAGGGCACCTAGAGTTGATAACTCATGAACTAGTTTGCATTACCAGAGATTGGGTAAGGGCTTGAAATTATCCCAAGGGGAAGGTATTAAGCACCCCTCAGGATCCACAACTGTTTTATGAATTTGGACGGCGAGCAAGTAACAAATAAGGTTCACATATGAAGGGATTTAAAACAAGTTTGAAAATCTTTAAAGGTTTTTGAGTAACACAAACATTTGAAAAGAATTGTCCTAGGTTTAAAATAATACGGATCACTTCAATGCAATACCCGGTATGTCACACCTCGAGGAGGCGGCTACACGTGGTATTAGCGCACCGGTCATCATATCTGTATTCTACCCTTCCTACCCCGTAAGGTTATTTAAAGCGCATGTTGGTTACGAAAGCTTATTGTGTGCCATTACCCATCCCATCCTATGAGTCCTGGAGGGTGATTAGGACCACTAATCCTATAATGTGAGTGCTAGGCTGGACATCCTAGGTTTAAAGGTCAAAATACTAAGCGGCATACAAAAACAAGTAGGACTGCACATATGAGGGAACATATAAAGGCAAAGAAATAGGCTCATAGATCCCTCCACAAATAGACACGTAGGTAGCACGTCTCATACACAATTAAGGTCTCAATGTTAAAACAGGAGTTCGAGTTTGAAAGCAGTAGGGTTTCAAGCGTTTGATTTTCTTTTTGGAAAAATCAGTAATAAACAGGAAGTTCAGTTAAAAATAGAGCAGTTTAGAGATGAGTGATTGATTAAAAATCCAGTAGTCTAAGGACAGTATCAAGAGTGTGCGACATTTTAGAAACTTTCAGTAAAAGAGATGAATAACCTTTAGGGAATAAGTAATCAGAAGCAAAGCAAGATTTTAAATAAACAGAGTACTTTGAACAGGCGTGACTTACTTTAAAACCCAATAAGTCAAAATAGAACAAGAACCAAGAGTTTAAAGGAGTTTTAGTAAAAAGAAGAGTGAATGCACAATTTCAAAAAATCAGTAATTAGGAACAGAGCAGGAGTTTTTAGAAAGAAATTGAATGAACTTCAGAAAACAAGAGTGAAAGCAGCAAGGTTTTAAG
Organism: Nicotiana undulata; assembly: GCA_005239495.1. Lineage (NCBI taxonomy): Eukaryota > Viridiplantae > Streptophyta > Magnoliopsida > Solanales > Solanaceae > Nicotiana > Nicotiana undulata. The sequence continues at coordinate 100,487 of ML266795.1, forward strand.
GATTTCAAAAGAGACTAATTAGCCTTAAGACCAGCCAAGTATTGAACGACTTATTTTGGTTTTAGTGCATATTAGGCCTAAGGTTTGCCTAGGCGTTGTATACATTGCCTACTTAAGAAGGTTAACTCTGATTTTAAGGGATAGACGTTGGCAAAATGTTGCAGGTAGTTTAACCATATTTTATTAAATTAAGCATGTGAATTAGGTGTTTTACGATTGCAACTCAGAAATATAAGATCCTAAACAATAGGATATCTAATGCACATAGAGATTCCTAAAACATGGTTTCTAGGATGCAAATGTAGTGATGACCTTATACAGTTGATTTTGTTTGTTATTAACTGATCAGAATTAGGAGATGAGTGTGATTACATGCTGAAAGTGAAGGACCTAAAACAGGACTCCTAATATGTGAAATGTGTGTACTATGTATGTCATCTAATGCACAAACAAGCGAATAAGGTCCTATATGCATGTTTTCTACCCATTACCTAGGCTAGGCATGCATGACCCCCCATATTAACTATCCAGCCCCATCATTCGTTTACAAATTATTACAGACCATAATAAATGGATTACAGAAATGAAAAAGGGAAATAAGAAGTTATTCTATAGGGAGCCTTCAATAAGGCCCAATCTTCCAGGCTCACCCTCTCTCCAATCTACAGCCTTACATCTACCTGGGTACGGCAAAGCTCCCAAAGGCCTTAATGAGGGCCCTGGCCAATACCAGCACCCAGTAGATGCCCATGGTTAAACAAGTGCAGTGTAGACTACCCTTACCTCAGTGTCTCAAGGCTAAGAGGGAACTCATGGTCCCTAAGCGATGCACACACTGAGAGGGGGGGGGGGGAACCTAAAGATCTAGGAATTGTGTGAAGTGCTAAAAAAGGTTAAGCAAAGGGAATTTTGAAATAACTTATTGACTAATAGAGGAAATAATTCTGAAATATGGAGTAACAACACTAATCACAACTCAGTGGAATTCCAAGCAAACAAACACAAACAGGAGAGGGGATTCAGGGGACAAGCAATAGGGCAGTGGATAACCAATTTTAGTTACAAGTTCATCACATATTAGGGATGCCCTCATGGAGATAGCAAACATTACACGACTACTAAAGGAATCACAGAAGAGAGGCTAGACAAATGAAAAAGAAGACACATAAATATGCTAGACATACAAAGAGAAAATAGACAGTAACCACATAGTCAAATGATCCCATAGGGCTAATGAACCACGGAGAATAGAGAAGGAGTTTGTGTTAAGCTAGAAGAAGAAGAGAGATCATAAAAGGATTTATGCATGCTAGTTGCAGGGTAAGCAATAAACCACAAATAGAAGCACAAAAGAAACAGTAAGAACCTTAAACAAAATTGAAGCATGTTGTTTAGAGTACAGTAATATTAACTAGGACATACCAGTGATGCAAGTAAAGAGCAGCAGAAGAGGGTAGTGAGTAGCACAGTATTAGCCTTGGCTTAGCAGCCGGCTAATAGTAAGCAGTAAAGAGTAACAATAGAGACGAGAGAGAGAGCCAAGAGAAGCAGAACACAAAAGAGTAGTATATAGAGAATTGAGTAATGTTCGACTTGTCCTGTTTAATGCAAGAGTAAGAGTATATATAGTTGAAAACAGATGATCACATAAGGTAAGAACCACAAAATATGGTTAAAATGCAGACATGATCAAATCAGTTGTGAGAAGGTACTTGGTTCCCTTGAATTATGGGATTCAAACTCCAAAATGGTAAAGAACCCAGGGCATATAAGGTAAATAGAAGATTGTACAGAATTAATAAAGGAAGGATCAAAGTATCACGATAATTAAAGAACTCGTATCAATCAGGAAGCCCTTAAGTTAAGAGATTCCTATTCAAACGGCAATATATATGACACATAAGGTAATAAAATTAGTACCAGACTATTAAGGAAAGAGTCAAGCTTAGTATGCATAGAATAGAAAATTAAGGCTAGGTTCAACCAATTCTAATAAGGAAAGCAATTAGGAGTCAGCTGGTAACATAGTCGACCACAATTAAGGAAAGAAAACATTTTGAAAGTTGAAATTAGTAAGGAAATCAACACACAAGATTGGTGATAGGTACAAATTAAAGTAAATTAGGGATTCAAACAAGAAGATCGTTAATATAAGGAAATTAACCAGACTGCACACCCATAATAGGCAAAAGGATCCACTCGGGAACCCTAACAGGTACAATAAGGCAAAGAGTCCTATGAAATCAAGGATTCAAACTAGAGCATGCTGAAAGATTAAAGAGATTTAACAAATCAAACCTAATATAGTCAAGAGAAGCAAAGAACCGAATCCCTAATGAACAGGATGGGGGATAAAATCACATGAACTCAGAGTATTCATAAGAAATAAGCACACAAACAAGTTAAGCGAACACATTATCATAAGACAGACTCAGACTCAACGAATAGAGCCGAAAAGTTTAGGAGTTTCAACATGAAATGAAGAGAAAAGCTTAAACATGGAAAAATCATAGAATACTGCTAAAATCAGAAAAAGAGAAACCATTTTGAAAAGAGGTCAAGAAACCCTAATTTAAAAAAATTAAGAGTCATTTAATAAAAGTCTAAAAATCTTTAAGGAAGATGACAATGAAATCGGAATATACCCAGATTTGATACAGATCTTTAAAAGGAATCGAAGCGTCAGAGTTAGGGTTTCAGAGATACCGGAGAAGATGATAAAACCTACTGTGAAACTTGGGGATGGTGGTAGCCGGAGCATCCTGAGTCGAACCTCACCGGAGAAGGCTGGAAAACACTCAGGAAGGAGCTTCCATGGCCGCTTTGGCATGGAGGAAGCTTCACAGGGCCTTATAGACGAAGTGCTAGGAGAGCCGGCTTCATGGTGGCCGTTGGTTGAGGGGATGAGCCTGGGAGTGGCCGGAGATAAAGGTGAAAGCCATCAGAGAAGATGAGGAGCCATAAGGCTCTAGAGAGAACTAGGAGTGGAGGGGTCGAGAAGAGAGAGAAAGTGAGATGGGAAAATGAGAGACGGGGAGGGGTTTTGGGTAGATTAATTATGGTAACAAATAATCTAGGCAGTTGATCTCGCTTGATCAACGACTCAGATTGAATGGGGATTGGGCCGGTTTGGTTTGGGGTCTGGGTTGGGTATTCTTTTGTGTTTGGGTTTGGGTATTTAATTGGTTTTTGGGTTTTTTAATTGGGTTAGCCAAATGTGGCTAAAATATTAAATAGGAAGAGGCTAGTTGTGAAATACTCAATTTAATAGGATACTTAATTAATTAAAATAGCTAATGATTGTATAAAATGAAATTAAGTTAAAAATAAGTATAATTACTGTAATTAGACAATATTAAAATATAAAAGACATGAGTTCGGTTTTTTAAAAGTATAAAATGACTAATCAGGAAATAATTGCAAAATGATCGTAATTAAAACTAAATAGGACAATTTATGCAATAATCGTAATTTAATAAAATAACAAGTGATTATAAATGAAATACAGAACTGGAGAGTATTTTGAAATTAATTTTAGGGTACAATTTTTAAATTATAAAAATATACAATATTGAATGAATAGGAAACAATTTAGATAAAATATGAAAAAATTAGGAAAAATACTCAATTTTGCGGAGAGTGATTTTGAAAGCTTATATCCAAATTTGAAAATAATTTGAGGAAAAATTGGGTATCAACAGTGTGGAGCCTTCTTCAGCATGCAATAATTCTTCCAAGAATTTGGCTCTTGAACCAGAAGCCACAGATTTGCGTGCAAGAATTTTTACACGACGAGGCTTGGGGGTTGGGGTAGGGTTTGGTGTGGGTTATGGGATTGTATGGTACTCAGGGGTTGTCGACGTTTCTAGAGTCTCAGAACTATACACTGAGGGTGAATTTGAGTCTGATTCATAGTTGCCTCCATCATAATCTCTGTTTGGAGATGAATCAGAAGAAGCTGGTGGGGGTGACGACATGATTTTGAATTGTTTAGAGAGAAGAGAGACAAAAGGCAGTAGAGATTGTGAGTTGAGTGAGTTGAACAAGGTTCGGCTGTTGCTTTATGCACAATGGGTAATGATGGCATTTTTATAACTTATGGCTAGGGAGATTACAACGGAAGAGTATTAACTCAAGTGGAATTCTAATCGCTACAGAATTTCCATTGACTAGACATTGATTGGACAATTACTTTTCCCCTAAAACTAGGCTAATCAAGTGAGATGGGACTTCTTGAAACTGGTTCAATATTTGGGTAAGTACTAGAATTGAATTTGAACCATAAATAGATAGAGTCCTGCTCATATATGACTGTACTTGAATTAATATATGTATGGAGATGAGAACGTACCTTGTTAGTTATGCGAACTATCATGGATGAACCAGGTTCATCCAGGTAAAATCCGTTATTTGCCTCAACTTACAAAAATAGAGAAACATTATTAGCAACTAGGGAATCATCTTAATACATGGCAAAAGAGTATGTCAATAAAGAAATAATACTGAGCAATGATTAATTTTATTAAGTACCTAATTTGAATTTTCTAGCCAAGAAAAATTTTCAATTTTTTTTTTAATTTTTTTTTCAATTTTTGTTTTTCAAGTAGGTGATCTTAATCATCCCTAATTCAAGCCTGCTTCTCTCATATTGCTCCCTACTCATTCCTTTGGTAAATATATCAGCAATTTGACGATCAGTAGCACAGAATTTGATTGAGATCATTCCCTTTTCAGAGTTGTCCCTCAGAAAATGGTGTCTAACATCTATGTGCTTAGTTATCTTGTGATGAACCGGGTTCTTCGTCATACTAATTGCACTAGTGTTATCACAGTAAATAGGAATGCATCCCACATCTATACCAAAGTCCAGGAGTTGTTGCTTGATCCAAAGCAACTGGGCACAACAAGAGGCTGCAGCCACATATTCAGCCTCAGCAGTAGACAAAGCTATTGAATTTTGTTTCTTGGTGGCCCAAGACACAAGGCAAGAGCCCAAGAAGTGGGCCATGCCTAAAGTACTTTTCCTGTCAAGCAGGAAACCTGCATAATCAGCATCAACATATCCTACAAGGTCGAAATTACTACCTTTAGGATACCAAAGGCATAAATCAGTGGTGCCTTTCAAGTATCTTAAAATTCTCTCCACTGCAGTGAGGTGGGACTCCTTTGGATTTACCTGAAACCTAGCACATAGTCCCACACTGAATACAATATCTAGTCTGCTGGCAGTGAGATATAGTAGAGACCCAATCATTCCTCTGTATACCTTCAGATCAACGGATGAACCAGGTTCATCCACATACAATTTAGTAGATGTGGCTATGGGGGTGTCTATTTCCTTTGAATCTTCCATCTAGAACTTCTTGAGGAGTTCTTTCACATACTTTTGTTGATGAATCATTGTTCCATGTGGGTTTTTCTTGATTTGTAAGCCTAAGAAGAAGTTTAGCTCACCCATCATACTCATTTCAAATTCACTCCCCATTAGTGTAGCAAATTCTTGGCTAAGCTTTTCAGTAGTTGCTACGAATATGACATCATCAACATATATTTGCTCAATCAGAAGATCCTTCCCCTTTTCCTTTAGGAACAAAGTACTGTCAATTTTGCCTCATTTGTACCTATGTTCCAGCAGAAATTTTGACAATCGCTCATACCATGCTCTAGGTATTTGTTTGAGACCATAAAGAGCCTTGTCAAGTTTATATACATGATCAGGTGACTCTTTGCTTTCAAAACCTGGAGGCTGTTTGAAAAATACATCTTCCTTCAAATATCCGTTGAGGAAGGCACTCTTAACATCCATCCGATGGAGAGTGAATTCCATATATGCAGCAAATGCTATAAGAAGTCTGATTGCCTCCAATCTTGCCAGAGGAGCAAAGGTCTCATCATATTCTATTACCTCTTCTTGGTTGTATCCCTGAACAACCAGTCTTGCCTTATTTCTTGTAACAGTTCCATCCTCATCGAGCTTGTTCCTGAAGACCCACTTCGTGCCAATCACTGATCTGTCTAGTGGCCTGGGTACCAAGTGCCATACTTGACTTCTTTCAAACTGATTCAGCTCCTCTTGCATGGCATTTACCCAATCAGCATCTTGTAGGGCTTCACCAATGTTCTTTGGTTCGATTAAGGATAGGAAGGCATCAAACGCACACAGATTTTTCAAGGAAGCTCTTGTTTTTATTCCAAATGACAGATTTGCTATAATGTTCTCAAGAGGGTGAGAACTCTGATATCTGTGTGGTTTGAGAACTAATAGTTCACTTCTCGATAGTTCCATGTTGTGGAACAGTATCAGGGCCAGGAATCACATGTTGAGTTCCCCCTGTCATGTTGCTTGGGGTAGTTGGACCTGGTCCATCACCTGTTCCATCTTCCATGGCTTCTTCAATGTGTTCACTGCTTCTAACCAGTCCAAGCTCCTCATCTTCTGGTTCCTGTCTCTCAGAAAGAGTGTTAGTTTCATCAAATATAACATGCACACTCTCCTCTACACACATAGTTCTTTTATTGTACACTTTATAGGCTTTACTATGTGATGAATATCCCAAGAATACTCCCTCATCACTTCTGGGATCAAATTTACCTAAGGAATCTTTGCCATTATTGTGCACATAGCATTTACATCCGAAAGCCCTAAGATGGGATATGTTGGGCTTTCTTCCTTTGAGTAATTCATAGGGAGTCTTCTCTACCAGTGGCCTGGTCATACATCTATTGATTATATAGCAAGCAGTGTTTATTGCTTCTGCCCAGAAGTTGTGTGGTAGTTTGCTAGAAAGAAGCATGGTTCTTGCCATGTCTTCAAGAGTTCTATTCTTTCTTTCCACAACCCCATTTTGCTGTGGGGTTCTAGGGGCAGAAAAGTTGTGATTGATACCATGTTCATCATAGAACTTAGCAAATTTAACATTTTCAAATTCAGTCCCATGGTCAGATCTTATTGATGCTAGTTGATGTCTTAACTGATTTTGAGTTTTCTTAACAAATGTGATAAACATATCAAATGCTTCATCCTTAGATGCCAGAAATAAGGTCCACGTGAACCTTGAGTAATCATCAACTAACACCATCACATATTTCTTACCACCTCTGTTCATGGTTCTCATTGGACCACATAGATCCAGATGAACCGGTTCCAACGCCCTGGTGGTACTGACCATTTTCTTACTTTTGAAAGAGGATCTTACCTGCTTCCCCCTTGCACATGCCTCACAAACTTTGTCTTCCTTGAACTTAATGTTAGGGAGTCCTACCACTAAGTTCTTAGAGACTAGCTTGTTAAGCTGAGTCAGACTTGCATGACCAAGTGTTTTGTGCCACAGGAGGGGATCACTTTCCAACACACTAAGGCAAGTGAGTTCATTGTCAGACAGTGTGGACAAGTCAATGAGATAGATATTGTTCATTCTCCTTCCCTACAGCACAATCTTGTCAGTAAGCAGATTTATCACAAAACATTTTGTGGAGGTAAAAGCGACACGGTTACCTCTGTCACACAGTTGTGACACACTGATTAGGCTATATTTCAAGCCATCTATCAGATACACATGTTCAATTGAACGTGTGTCATCTTTACCTACCTTGCCGACCCCTATCATTTCACCTTTCTTTCCGTTTCCAAAGGAGACATTTCCTCCTTTGAGATTTTCAAGTGAAAGGAATTGTTCTTTGTTCCCTGTCATATTCTTAGAGCAGCCACTGTCCAAAAACCAATTTAGGCTGCTTCCCTTCACTTGTACCTACAAAAGCAAATCAGGGGTTAGTTTTAAGAACCCAAACTATTTTGGGTCCTTTTCTATGAGAGAATGGATGAATAAGATTTTTTCTGGCCCAATTTGGTAGCCAGTTCTTCTTTTTAATGAATCTCTCATTTTTCTGACTAGCCTGCTCTTTTACAACACACTCATATTTGTAGTGGCCAGTCTTCCCACAATGGGTGCACATTTTATTTTCAGGGAGAGTGAGATACTTGCTTTTGGGATCCCACTTAGGCAATTGACTCCCAAAACCAAGCCCTCTCCGGTTGCTACTGTGATTCTCTTGAAGCCAAGTTAATGCATCAGAAGACTTATTCCATTTGCGTGTTCTATCAAATTCATGTTTGACTTTGCCAAGTTCTTCTTTAAGAGATTTTATCTGTTCATCCTTGGCATACATTTTATCCTTTAGTTTTCCTAAGTCTTCTTCTAACATTGCATGAGAGTGATCAACCACCTTTTTACTAGATCCTAGTCTTAACTTTAAGTTTTCAGATTTTAGTTCTAGTATTTCAGTTTCGAGTGGATGGACCTAGTTCATCAAGACAGTGTGTTTCTTTTCAGATTCACTAACCCTTATTTCTAGGTCAATGCATTCTGCTTTCAGCATTGCACACTCTTTAGATAGTTGATCCTTCTCTTTGGTTGTTTCCTCATAGTCATCTATGAAGTCAAGTAGCAACTCAGAGAGTTTCTCCTTAGATAAAAACTTTATTTTAGTTTTAATTAGTAAGATACTTACCCCTGGTTCTTCATAAGTTCCCTCATCAGATTCTCCTATTGCCATGAGAGCTTGATCTTCTGTCTCACCATCCTCTGATTCTTCATCTGAACTTTCCCCCCAAGAAGCAACCATAGCCTTTGTAGTGGTTCTTTTGGGTTGGACCAGTTCCTTCTTCCTGTTCTTTCTTTCATATCTCTCTTTCCTCTATTCTACTTCCCACTGAGGGCAGTTTTTGATGAGATGGTCAGTTTTTCCACACTTGTAGCATCCCTCATTAGCTGGCATTTTTGGTGCCTTTGGCTTGTTGAAGTTTCCTCCCCTAGAGATGCCCTTCTTTCTCATGATAAAGTCTATAAATTCTTTAGTGATCATGGCCATCTCATCCTCCTCCAGATCTTCTCCTTCAGTGATCCTCAGTGCTAGACGTCTCTCCTTCTTTGGGGCATCCATCTTCATGGTTAGCCTTCTGAGTTCGTAAGCAGTGAGATTTCCAATTAACTCATCCAGTCTAAGGGTTGCCATATTTTTGGATTCCTGGATAGCAGTGATCTTGCTTTCCTAGGAGATAGGCAAAACCCTTGTCAAGATCTTCTCTACCTTGTCTTCTTCAAGTATGATTCTTCCAAGAGACTTGAGTTCATTGCTAAAGGTTGTAAACGTTGTGTACATCTCCTGAATAGTCTCTCCTTCTTTCATAGTGAAGTTTTCATACTGAGAGTATAGTAGTGTACCTCTAGACCTTTTAACTTGAGGTGTTCCTTCATGAGCTACTTGTAGGGTGTCCCAATTTTCTTTTGATGTTGTGTAGCTTTGGATTCTACTGTATTCATCAGGACCTAGTCCACATACTAGCCACTTCATGGCCTTGGCATTCTTCTCCCATTTCTTCAAATCTTCAACCGTGTAGTCAGCCCTAGTCTTAGGTACTTCTACACCTTCAGCAGTCTTCTTCATTGTTGCAAGGGGTCCATCAGTGACTATGTCCCATAGTTCATAGTCCTCTCCAATAAGATGATCCTTCATTCTATTTTTCCACCAAGAATAGTACTAGCCATTGAAGAGTGGTGTCCTAGCGGTTGATTGACCTTCCCAGTTCCCAGGTGGTGCACTCATCCTGATCTTTTCCAAGGTGTTAGCCTTTTCAAGGATAACTTGCTCTGATACCAATTGATGTTTTAGACTTCAATACTACACAATAATATAAGTTAATTGTGCAGTACCCAATTTTCGAGTGCTGTCTAATAAGAAGAACCTGATTCTTCTTTGTGTACTACTTTCTACTGTTGCGGAATAATAAAGCAGTAAAGTAAAGACACATATATTTTTACTTAAAAAACACCTGACTCAAAAGGTGAAAAAACCACGACCTACTCCTCAGTAAGATTTGCTCAAACTTTTCACTAAAAACTCTGAGCCTAACGGACTTACAAAATAAACTCTTTTGTAATCCTAGGACTAACTCTAATCCTCTTTGTATCAACTAGCCTCTAGCTAATCTCTACAGATTTCAAGCTAACTCTAACTTGAACAATGTGTACCTATTACAATTGCTTCTATGAAAGTTGAAAAGATACAATATTAAAACGCCTACTACAATCAACTAGACTCAATACATCAACAATGAAACTGTTTCTTCTAGTTGAACTGTAGCCTTCGCACAATACTTCTGCTTGCAAAATATCCTGAGAACTTTTGCTTTTCAGAACTTGATTCACTTTTGTCTTTGTGCGTCCTAAAACTTTCAGCAGTAATACATTGAGTATTTATAGAGTGAGAATGTTGAGTACATGGTTCAGTTATGATCCAACTCTACCTAGGTATACGAGTTCGACTATGACTCAACTTCCTTCTCTATTTCTGTCCTTGCTGAAATCAACTTCAATCTTCTTTATCAGTTTGCAACCTTTTCGTATTAGTAGACATCCTTTTAGCTCTTTGATACTCAGCAATCACTGATATCTCCTATGCACGAACACTTCTTGTGCCAATTGTTCCGTTCAGATGTGTGTGCTCTGATGGACCTGGTTCAACTTGTCAATCTTCAAAACCCATTCAGTGACATGGGCCAACAAGTAGGGAGGCCTATAGAGAGCTGGGTGATTTAAATAGGCGCCAAGCTAGGATTCCTAGGAGGGCATTGTTCTTAGGTTGTAATACGAGGGACCATTTAAAAGGGTGAGTTTTCTTTTTATGTTGAGTAGTGCCCAGATGAAATTCCTTTAAGATAGGTTCATTTTGGAAATAACATGTTTAAGGATTTCAATGATATGCATAACGTGGTTAGGGAGAGTGTTTAACGAAGATAAAATAAGAGTAGCTCTTCCTGCCATGGTGAACATATTGATTTTCCATCCTGAAAATTTTGCTTTAAAATTGTCTAAGATGTATTGAAAGTCATTTGTAGTTGGTTTTTGTACAAACAATGAAAATCCTAGGTATTTGCCAGAAAGTACTCCTTCTTGCATATTGAAGGGGGTTAGGACGAAGGATTTATCTATTGGTGTACCATTTTAGGTGAAACAGATTTTGGATTTAGTGAAGTTAATGCTTTGGCCTCAGTGTTGGGTGAATTGAGTAAGAGTATCAATCATATAATGAACACTAGTAGTTGTTAATTTGGAGGTTAAAGTAAGATCATCGGCAAACAGAAGGTGAGAGATGTGTGGGCCATGTCGTGAAATTTTATGGCTTTCCATTGTTGGTAGTCAACTAGTTGGTGGATTTGACGTGAGAGTCGTTCCATGCATAAGATGAAGAGGAAGAGGAATAAGGGATCACCTTTTCTTATACCTCGCGTGGGCAAGAAGAAAGGGGAAGGATGACCGTTGACAAGGATTGAGATGGAAGATGTGTTTATACAAGACATAATTAATTTGATGATTTATGGTGAGAAGTTAAAGTAGTGTAATGTTTCTTTAATGAAGACCCATTTCATTTTATCGAAGGCTTTTTCAAGGTCTAGTTTGAGCAAGAAGTTGGCAAATTTACCTTTCTTCTTACGGAAGGAATTTAAAAATTCTTGGACTATTATGGCATTATCAAATGCGCGTAGTCCCTGTTAAAAAAAATGATTGGTCATGGCTGATTATTGTCATTATGATAGGTTTAAGTCGATGAACAATTATTTTTGTAATAATTTTTTAGATATATTACAAAGGCCGATGGGCGATGTTGAATAATGAGGGTATGATGTTTAACCTTAGAAATAAGGCTTAAATAAGTTTTGTTAATTTGTGATGTGATTTGATAAGTAGTGAATATTTCATTACCAAAGGCAATCACTGAAGTTGCAATTTGAGGCCAGTACGTCTGGTAGAAAAAGGGGTGCAGGTTGTCTGGTCCTGGAGATTTGAGGGGTTGAAATGAGCTTATGGCTTGATATATTTCCACTGATATTAAGGTGCGGGTCATATTTGCTTGATCCCTTGAAGTTAATGTTTTAAAACTAGTCGTAAAGTGGTATTTGGTGGACGGAGTGTGAGTGGTGGTGCATAAGCTCTGATAATAGTGATGGATCATATGATTAACTTGAGATTGTTCAAGAATCCATTACAACAAAGAATGAAATTTGGGAGTGAAATCACAAGTTAAATAAGTAAAGGGACTTAAAAGCCGCAATGTTGCACAGGTTCTATTATGTCTTTATTTATCTTTCTTGAGAATAATTTGAGAATAGAAAAACATTTCAAGCTAAATATTGAGATCCCAAAAAATGAATTCTCATCCCTTAAGCTCATATCCGCTCCAATGACAAGATATTCTTTATATTTGCTAGTCATACGAAAATAATTAGGTCCAAACAAATATAAATCATAATTAATGCCGTAGCAGGAAGATCTAAAATATTCTTAGTATATGTTGACAGTAAAATGTTAGTGAAAGCAGCCTTGACTCTAAAATAAAAAAGTAGACTGCACTAGAACAAATTAGAGCTGTAATCTGCATGTCCACTTGGCACCAACCACAGCCTCAAGAAGCTTATCCTCCAATCACAAATGTAATCTTCCAGATATCCACTTTTTTTCCACATACAAATCATCTCTACCAATTCTCCTTCACATATCACAAAATAAATCCAAAAACATTCCCACATCACCATTTTAGCAGAAAAAAAAAAATAACAAAGTCAGCTTCAAGCCCCAAGAAGAAAAAGAAAAAAGGGCAATAGCAGCTTTGAGAGAGATAAGTGATCAATGGCTTCCACTCAATGCTTCTTGCACCATCATGCATTGTCAACTCCAGCTAGAACTCCATTAGTAAGGGGTATTGTTCCATCACTCAAGCCTAACCAATTATTGGTGTGCCGTGCCCAAAAACAATCTGGACCTCAAGAAGACAGTGTCAACAGTGTCTCTGTCTCTCGTAGATTGGCTCTCACACTCCTCATTGGTTCTGCTGCCATTGGTTCCAAGGTTTCTCCTGCTGATGCTGCTTATGGAGAAGCTGGTATTCCCCCCATATCTATACTTAACACTCTCTAAGTTCAATAATTTAACTTTAAACTTTTTATTTTATCCTTAATGTTAAAGTTACACAAATGCGACAGCTTTTATCCTTCAAGTTTTTAAGCCCACAAATTTTAAAGATTTTTCTTCTTCTTAAAACTCCGTTCCGAGTCAAAAAATGGATGGAGTATTTTATCTGAATATACATTGAGAGTTTAAAGAACTTTTACACTATCAATGCAGTTTAATCAGGTATAAGGTGTTATTACTAAAATTTTCAAGTGATCATATCAGTTTAAGTTATAATACAGTGATAGTGTAAAAATCTTTTACACTGCAATTTAATCGGCCATATGTAGAGATCACTACTTTATTTTGTGTGTTACGTATTATATTTGATCTAGATATTACATGTTGCGAATCAAATTAACTTGGATAGTGTGAAAAATTTTATGTTGTCAATCTATAATCTATGTTACGTAGATTCTCCAAAATATACGGGTGTCGGTTTCTCAAAAATATACTATTTTTGGAGAATCCGATATATACCTGGAGACATTTTCAGAGAGTCCGAGAAATATAGATGTAAATGCACTAAACATAATACAGAATGCGCGATAGTAAAACTATCCCCAGAGGAACGTAATGCCCTACGTCCTCTATTCCTAAAAGTATATTGTTGTTACTAGTTACATCATCATGTTCTTTGTTAACATTATATAATTATAAATGGGCGACATTGCAATTATTTTGAAGCCTAATTTATCCCTCTTGTAATTCCTGAGAGATCATTATAGGTGTCGAAAAGTTTGCCTATATATCTGGGATATACACCTAATGCTGTTTGGAAATGATATAGAGGTGATTTTGATTATGGGAATTAGGTAGAAATCAGAGTTCAAATGTTGCTTGTAATTAATGGGACAAAGTTGAGCGCGGTTATTTAGAAATAATTAAGTTGTGGGTGATAGCATAATCATGAAGTAGCTCAGTAAATGATGTTGTTGTGAATGTGATGCAGCAAATGTTTTTGGGAAGCCAAAGACAGGCACGGAATTCCAGACATACAACGGTGATGGATTCAAGCTGCAAATTCCATCCAAATGGAACCCAAACAAGGAAGTAGAGTACCCTGGTCAGGTCCTTAGATTTGAAGACAACTTTGATGCTACCAGCAATGTCATTGTCGCTATCACCCCTACCGACAAGAAGTCCATCACTGACTTTGGTTCCCCTGAACAGTTCCTCTCTCAAGTATCTTATTCTCTCTCTTTCTTTCTTTAATATATATTGTCCCGTGACCGAAACTTGCATCAAGTGCTCTTTTAACCGCACAATAAGGTCACCTATAATACGGCTCTTCCACTTGAGTTATCTAGCCCCAGGCCCATGCTTTTCCATAAACAATTGCAACATAAGATAACAACTAGTATGGAAAGCAGAGAGTTTTTTATTGACTTTTCAACTAGGAACTTTTCTAGTAGAAATAGTTTCTTGTAATTCCAAGTCAAAATAATATTCTCGTACAAAATAGGGAGGGTATCAAAAGGCAAAAAGAAAATTATTCTCCAATGTGCTTGAAGCTTGTTTTAGCAAGGCTATTCGCTACCTGGTTGCGCTCCCTATATATATATATATATGCTTCATAGCAGGTTCACCAAGTCTAGTAATGAGGAATCTCATAAGCAGCGACAGACCTATGTTGTAAAGAGAGGAGTCACTGGCACCCGAAAAGTTCAGCAAATTTGTTATGTATATATTGCATATCTTCAAAAAATATTTATATATTAGTAGTGGCAGCCTATGTGCGAAGCAGATTTTAGTTGAACGCAAAAGTACATCCCCGACCTACAAATCCTAGGTCCGCATCTGGAGTCATAAGAACAGTATTCTTATGCATTTTTAGAGACTCAGCATTCCCTTTGTTAAGTATGTATATTTCTCTTTGATTGACTGAAAAATGCAAGAATTCACTTTGCTCACAACCAATTGAGCGTTGGTTTGGCTTTTCTGTGCAGGTGGACTATCTGCTAGGAAGACAAGCCTACTCTGGCAAAACTGATTCAGAGGTGAGATTTATTTAATGTATACTAAAGTTCTTTTAAGTTCATCATGACGAATGGTTCAACCGGCTTCATGTATACGCGAGCATTGTGATAGAAAAATGACGTGGGATTTGGCACTGCAGGGTGGATTTGAATCTGATGCAGTGGCTATTGCAAACGTATTGGAGACATCTACTGCAGAAGTGGGAGGGAAACCGTATTACTACTTGTCTGTATTGACAAGAACTGCTGATGGAAATGAAGGTGGGAAGCACCAGTTGATCACAGCCACAGTAAATGATGGCAAACTTTATATTTGCAAAGCACAAGCTGGTGACAAGAGATGGTTCAAGGGAGCTAAAAAGTTTGTGGAGAATACTGTCACTTCTTTCAGTCTTGCTTAAGAATGTAAACAGTATTGAGTTTGGCCTAAAGCATATGGTGCTGAATATGAGTTGTGCAATTGAACTCTTTTTATGCACTCTGCAAAATTTTCAGAGATGTTAATATTGTTGGAGGAAGCTAATGTACTAATTTGATGTTTCCTTGTCGATCACACTTGGTGAACTTTTACAACCATCTCCTACTTCCCCAAAATTTTATAGAATTTTTACCTAGCTATGCTATATTATAAACTTATTTACTCCTATTATAGAGGTTATTACTTACTTACATTTTGATATAAAAGTTTATCAATTAAACAAAAATCTATATATTATATAATTGAGGGACTTAAGAGAGGTGATGTGGCATCTCTTTGCTCAACAATCACATTTATATTTTTCCTCAATTTTTTTGACATTTCTTTTACTTTCTCCATTTATCTAATGCTAAAAAACCCCAATAGACACAAAGTTACACTCAACAGTCGTCTTACGTCATCAAATTAAATGGGGAGACGTTTAACAAATAACTAGTTAATAATAATTGAGTACCCCTTAATAGTACGGCATTTAATTGGTAATAACTGATACATACGCCTAGCTAGTCGCCTACAACTACTCATCCTATCTACACTGTTTATATACGTACGCCTAATCAGTTGTTTAAGCAACTCAGTCGGTGGATTAAATAATTGTTGAAGTTGCTTAAACAACTCAATCACTTATTTAGATCTATTACTTTTTAACCTCATCCGTATGTGTTTTGTGCGTATCTTTTTTGAAACAGAAGATATTATTGATGCGCGCTGATCACGGATTGTAAAAGGCAACAAACAGCTGGGAGGAGTCTCGTTCTCAAGAATATATAATATTGTATACAATTAGTTTTGATAATTAGCAAAACAAAGTTAAATTGGGTAAAATAGTTTGTAATATAGCATATATGAGAAAAATCCAAGTTTTATTAAGGTAAAATTATAAAAGCTCTAGATAGGCGGATCTAGGAACTATAATTAGTGAGTGCGGTACTTGTATATTTTATTATACATACCTAATCAAGGCATAATTAAGTTGATTTTAATACCAAAAAAATTCTCAATATTTTTGAAAGACATGTTTTGAAAGTACAAGAAGAGGGGGGGGGGGGGGGGTCAGCTTGTTGTCAATGGCAGTCAGTTTTTCAGCGAGATCAGGATCACCTATACTGAGATGGAAAACTAAGGCTTTGGTCTTGGAATCAGGTTGAACATTTTTTATTTCACCATCCTGTTTCTTCACCCAAGAGCTCTTTACACTTACATAACCCATACTAGCAAACGCTCTAGAATTATAGGATTTTGAAACAGAGACAAAGAGGTATTCAGATATAGAGATGTTGTGGGCTTCTAAGATGTGAGTGATAGCCATACCATAGAGCAAACTGGTGGGATCATCGGCACTTTTTATCATAAAATTTAAGGATAACTTAATCTTGAGTTTGGTCACAAGACAGTAGATAAGAAAAGTATCTCGTTGAGAGAAGGTGGAGATTGATCTAATGCGAGGAAGAAGAGTGGTTGCAACAATGTGGGATACAACTCAGGTTTCAAAGCTAACATCATTGGGACCTAACTGGTTAGGAAGTAAATCAGTTGGACACTCAGCAATATAATATTTTTCTCGATCAAAAGAAATTTCAAAATCATCAGGCCATGTATTCTTAAAAAGCATGGGAAAACTAGAGCACTTGCACAGAAATATTGAATCGAACATGGCACAATCAAGAGCAATGCATTTACCTAAAATTAAGGGTTCCAACTTATCAGGCTTGCTAGAGCGAAGATTTGCATAAAACATTCTCACTAACGGTTCATAGACTTTAGGAAGGGGTGCAGAGAGGAATTTTGACCACCCTTGAAAAACAAAAAGATCCTTTACCTTACAATTGAGGGCTTCCATGACGTCAAGATCGACTACTTTGCCATGAGCAATGATCTTGTCTTTTAGTGCAACGAAGAAATCCCTTTTTGGGGTATCCAAAAAATTGAGGTCCGACTTTAGAGAACTTGAAAGGTCTATTTTGGATTTTTTGGGGGTAAGAGATTCATGGGGGTCTTCTATGAGCCTTTTTCCTAGGTCTTTCTCTCCTAAGTGAGAGTGATCTAAGAGTTCTTCTTGAGAAGAGGCAAACCCTTCTGAGTGGTTAGACCCTAGGTGTCACGACCCAATTTTCCCTCCGTTGGGTATCGTGACGGCACCTAGTCTTACGGACTAGGTAAGCCTATTATTAATAAACATCAATCATAATATAAGAATCATTTAAGTGCTTTCTAAAATAAATCTCTATACATTACACATCTTCCCAAAACCCGGTAAGTACAAGTCATAAGCGTTACATAATTTCACGCTACAACTCCTAAAGTACCACTGTTCGGAAATAAGTACAACAATGTATAAACAAAATAAGACGGTGACTCCAAAACCCGCGAATGCTGGAGCGATTTTACCTTGAGTCTCCACAACATCAACCGCGCTGCTAACTATCGATCGACCGTCTATGCAAAACCTGGAATCTGTACAAAATGTGCAGAAGTGTAGTATGAACATACCATAGCGGTGCCTATGAAGTATCAAGACTAACCTCGGTGAAGTAGTGACGAGAACTAGTCAAGATACCCACTGGTCTAATGGACTGAACAAGTATATATATAGGAATAACTGGAAAAAATGATATACACATAAAGGCTACGCAATATAGCTAATAGTACAGTAAATTCGATAAGGAAGGAAGACAACAAGTATCAGCGGGAAACCTAAAATAGCACAAAAGGGTGAATATAGCACAAACTAAAGCTGGAATGTAAATATACAACACGGACAAGTGATGACTCAACAACTTCAAATATTTCTACATCAAGTTTGTAGTCATCTCCACGAGGTTTCGAACCTCGGATAAATCACCATTCACGGGTCCCAATATCCGAACCCTAATGCTTGGCATCTTGTGCCCTCATTCAAGTAATAGCTGCACGGACGACTCCCGTGCCAATTGGGGTCATTTCCACACGATATGGTAAGTACCGCAAGAGTATCTACACTTTAAAATAACAAGAAACCCTTAATTTCATAATAGTGCTTAACTGCGTGTATGCTTGTGCAGGTGTCCTAACATGATTCAACAACCAATAAGCATAAGGAAAGAAAAAGGGCGACACGTACATTGTTTACTCACAATTTCCACACGAATAAAACTTACACAGTAAGTGTTCCACTACACAATATCAACAACAATGAATTCCCCCAGGCCATCAACAATATCACAAACAATCCCTGACATAGACCACCTTGTCTCGCCACGTGTGCATTAGTAAAGTATATGCCCGCCTTGTTTCGCCACACGTGCATAATCATGTTCCCACCTTGTCTCGCCACATGCGCAA
This sequence comes from Nicotiana undulata, assembly GCA_005239495.1. Classification (NCBI taxonomy): domain Eukaryota; kingdom Viridiplantae; phylum Streptophyta; class Magnoliopsida; order Solanales; family Solanaceae; genus Nicotiana; species Nicotiana undulata. Next base: position 119,269 of record ML266795.1, read on the forward strand.
CCCTTAATTTAATATCATGCCTTATCACGCCGCATGTGTGTCGTGCCCCCTTTTTCCCTTAAGAGGAGATCGGGTTTATGACATTCTGACAACTCCTTTTAAAGAAAGAGGGTTAAAAGAAGAGTCGCCACCTAACGATTATTAAGGTGCGTTAGGGAACCTAGAGTGATTAACTCATGAGACTAGTTTACATTACCAGAGATTGGGTAAGGGCTTGAAATTATTCCAAGGGGAAGGTATTAGGCACCCCTCAGGATCCATAATTGTGGTTCCCGGCCAAATAGTTTTCGTGAATTTGTACAATAAGCAAGTAGCAAGTAATGGCTCAAATAAAAGGGGATTTCAAATAAGCATTGTAGTTATTAACTTTTGAAAGAACTAATAAAACATTTGAGAGAAAGACATCCTAGGTTTGAAACAATATGGATCACGTCAATGCAATACCCGATAGACACTCCTCAGAGAGGGGCTACACGTGGTATTAGCGCACCGGTCATCATATCCATATTCTACCATTTCCCACCCCGTGAAGGTAATTAAAGCGTGTGTTGGCCACGAACTCTATTGCGTGCTATTACCCATCCCATCCTATCAGCCCCGGGGGAGGCTAGGGCTACTATCCTAAAGGAGGTGCTAGGCTGACCCCTAAGTTTAAAGGACAAAATTCTAAGCGACAAGCAAAGACAACTAGGACTGCAAATATGGGGAAAAACAAATAGGAGCAGATATGAGGCCCAAGTATTCCTCCACAGATTATGCACATAATTAGCACGACTCAAACACAAGTAAGGCCTTTCTAACTTCAGGACCAAAGGCATGATGTCTAGGCGAGAATGCAATAACGAGGCAGTTTTATTACTGATTTTAGAGAAGGAATTATACCAGTTTCTAAATACTGATTTTAACGTGTTGTTAGTCAAACAGTATGCATAAAGGGATCTACTTTCAGTTTTAACAAGTTTAATACCTAAGGCTTTCCTAGGCGTACCAAAACGGATCTAGTTATATTGTTCTAAGTGTCCAGTTTTTAGAAAATAGTTGTTAAGCAGGGGTAAGTCTGTTTTAATATTTAACTAGGCTAAAGGGTGGGTGTTAAGCGAATATGAATGCAATCCTAAAAGGGCATGGTATCTAATGCAAACAAGGTGCAAGATGATGCAAGACCTATACATGATGTTCTAAATACATAAGCGTTTCAGCGTCAGAACGTATTTTAGCAGGATCTATTTATTAACACATTGATTTAAAGCAGAATGCAGCGGTTTCACAGACAACCAATTCTTTGTTAGTTTGCTGAGCCTAATACATGATTTTCTAGGTGTTTGTAGCAATGTATACAGTGACGCAAAGTATGTTCTAACACGTGATTTTGGCATGAATGACATGAACATGCTGAAAACAATATCCTAAGGAACATGATTTCTAATGCAAGATGGATGGTTGTTAATGTTATCATTTATCCTAGAAAGGCAGGATTTCTAAGGTGATGCAATTATGGCAGATAAGAATGTTAAAGTAGTAATATTGTGACATCCACTCCTATAAACAGGATTTCTACATGTAATGGAATGCTGAGTGCAGTAAAGCTGGGCAACATGATGTGTATGGCATGCTTATTGTGCCTAGACATGGTTACTATTGCACACGCAAGGAAAGTAAATCCTATAGGAATGATCTCTACACGTGCCTATACTAAGTATGCATACCCCACCATTTCACTATCCAACCCCATAATCGTTTTTACAATCAGTTATTACAGATCAGTGTTTGCACGAATTACATAAGTAAAATAAGAAAATTAAGAAGTTACACTATAGGGAGCCTACCAATAGGCCCACGTTTCCAGGTCCTTAATGCCATATACCATAACCTTTCCAAAAACCGGGTGTGTTAGAGTTCCTAAGGACCTCGGAGGATCCCAGGCAGTGCTAACACCCAGGTACCCTAGCTAAGAGGGAGTAAGTGCAGTGTAGGAATGCCAGCCTTGTGTGTCAGAGTTCAGTGGGTACTCAAAGGGTCCCCAAAGCATTGCTCACACAAAGGGGCTGAACTTAAGAAACTAGGAGTGAGATGTGCTCATAGTTTAGGAAGTTTAAGTAAAACAATGTTGAAAAACATTTTTAAGAGAGGAAGGGATTTTAGTAAAGATCATCCTTTTCAGAACAAAGGTTCAATTGAAGAAAACAATTTACCAACTCAAAACAAACAAAGCCAGCATCACATAAAGGACCCAGGGTGGCCCAGCAGTCATAAACAAATGTGAGAGGTTTGAGTGACAAACAGATTCATACATAGACACATAATCCAATGGTTTCTAAGGATTCAGGGATATGACTAAGTGTCAAGTTAGAGCAACATATCAACCAAAATACTGACATCATGATTGAATTTAACATATTAATCATAAGCATGGAGATGCATATAAAGAATAGAGGCTGAGTGTAAAGAGACACATTGATCATTCAAAGTAAAGTGAAAATAGACATGTAAAAGAGATGCAGAATTCTAAGTGCATGTTGAACAACAGAACCACAAGTAGAAACATATAAGAAATGCAAGGAACTGAACCATTAATAGAAACATATTGGTTTGATGACTGAAGCTTAAATCAGAACATACCAGTATGATGAAGAAAAAAATAATGCAAGCAGAGATAGGAGATGCACAGTAGTCAGCCTTGGCTTACACCCGACTCATTTAAAGTAATAGCAAGTAGCACAGAAGAGAGAGTGAAGAGAGTATGAAACTCTTTTGTTGTGAAATGAGTGCACATATCAATTTTTGCATCTATGTCTATGTGTGTGTATGATGGATGAGTAGAGTGTATTATAGTTCTTAAAACGAGTACATAGTAATATAATTATAGAAATAGTACCAATTAAAATCAATCAGAGGTCTGGACTCCCTTCAATCAAGGAGTCATGATTCAAACGGGTGTAAATTGTATCAAAATAAGGAAAGAATCACTTAGAAAGCTGTTTATACCATAATAGGAGTAGTAAAGAATGTGGCATGTAATAAGGTCAAGTACATAGTATCTCAAGCAAGGAAAATATATACTGAGTGCATTTATATGATAAAAAGCATAAGTCAATTCTGAAAATTAGTCAAAGAATCACGGATGAGACTAAAATCACAAGGAGTCATTCTTAACTAAGGAAAGTATCTCATATAATTGGAATACCACACAGGAAAATAATCTCAGTATACATAATAAACAAATGGTCTAGGTTCAGAAAATCCTAGTTAAAATCGATTAAACAGTAGAATTAATCAAATAAGGCAAGTGAATAACTCATGGGTCAAAATCAGTAGTGTATCACCTTAAGGGATTGTGAAGGATACTAATCTGAGGGAATCNTAAGAACTCTGAACCCCTAGCAATCTCAGTATAATACAATCATACAAGCTAAGGATTCATGTGTATTATAGGGTAAACATGGAGGCACGTAGAGAGAGTAAGAAAGTCAAAAACATATACGAACATCACAGGGTAAAAACTTCAGAGAATCATAAAGCACATATGCAAACATGTATTCAGAGACCCAAGGTGAAAGATTAGGGTTTTCACAACTCAAATAAAGAGAGAGACTCCAATAAAACATTAAACACAATGGAAATCTTAAGAGAATACTGGAAAATCGTATGAAAACCATTTAAAAGAAAGGGTTATGAAACCCTAGTTTGAAGATGAAAGATCGTTTAAAATAAGAAGATTTTCGAAAGAAACATGTAAAAAGCTTCATAGCATATACAGATCTAAGGCAGATCTAGAAGAAATCGGAAAGATATCAGGAGTTAGGGTTTCATGGAACCCAGAGAAACAAGAAAAACCTTAAAAATGTCGCCGGCGTTAGCCGGAAAAGTAGTAGCTCTTACGCAGACGGCCGGAGATGGCGGGAAAGTGGCATGAGGGACCATGAGAGGTGAGTGAACCGCTCCAGGTTTTCCTGAGGGCCTTAGGGTACCGTCAAACCGGTGTAGGGCGAACAAGTAACCAGAAGATGATGGGAGGCCATAGTTTCCGGCGAGGGAGCCAGCCAGAGAAGATGAGCAAGCTTCATCGGAAGAGGAGAGCAAGGGGAAGGTTCTGGAGAGAACCAGAGAGAACCGGAGAGGAATATAGAGAGAATGAGAGATGGGAAATGAGAGGTCGGACGGGGGG